>JAWWNH010000021.1:877500-1065000 GCA_034641385.1 Darevskia mixta
GCGGCTTCCAACAGAATATTAAAAGCACGATAGCGCAGAATGTCGGGACTCGGACCTGGGAGAGAGAACCGGGTTCAAATCCCCAGTCGGCCTCGAAACTCTCACTGGGTGGCCTTGGGCCAGTCATCTCTCAGCCTAACCTACCTCATAGGGTCCTTGTGGGGGTTGAATGAGGAAGGTAGAGAAATGCAATAAATAATAATAATAATAATAATAATAATAATAATTTATTTGTACCCCACCCATCTGGCCGGGTCTCCCCAGCCACTCTGGGGTTGTAATAAGAATTACAACCATTTTGCTCTCCCCAAGTCTGCAGCCTCTAACTGTGGTGCTAGGAACAACCATAGAATGATGGAATTGTAGAGTTGGAAGGGACCCTGAGGGTCATCCAGTCCAACCCCCTGCAATGCAGGAATCTCAGCTAAAGCATCCAGGACAAATGGCCATCCAACCTCTGCTTAAGAACCTCTGAGGAAGGTGAGTCCACCGAGGGAGTCCGATTCTTACTGTCTGGAAGTTCTCCCTGATGTCGAGTCAGAATCTCCTTTCTTGTAACTTGAAGCCAATGGTTCAGGTCCTGCCCTATTGCTATCCTACCTATAACCCCGTCCTGCCATTCCCAACTGCAGTCCTGCCAACACAGAACTCTTTTGCCATCTTCTTCTCTTCTTTGGCGATCCCTCGTAGCCGAGTAAGATTGTCTTCCATGAACGTGGTCTTAACAATGAGTCCGTAAATGACTGTGGAGGCCAATTCTGGATCCACACATCCTTCCACAGTGGGGACAGAGGTTTCCTGGCGGGAGTTGATGACGGTGTGGATTTGCCAAGCGTGCCTTCCTCTTAGCACGTTTTTCCTTTGCGTCCTGAGTTCGAGTGTCTTCAAGGCCCATGACACCTTTGGTCAAGGCTGTTCTCCAACTGGAGCGCTCGCAGGCCAGTGTTTCCCAATTGTTGGTGTTTATACTACATTTCTTTAGATTTGCCTTGAGAGAGTCTTTAAACCTCTTTTGTTGACCACCAGCATTACACTTTCCATTTTTAAGTTTGGAGTAGAGTAGTTGCTTTGTCAGACGATCATCAGGCATCCGCACAACATGACCAGTCCAACAAAGTTGATGTTGAAGAATCAATGCTTCAACACGGTTGATCTTTGCTTCTTCCAGTACACTAATATTAGTTCTCCTGTCTTCCCAAGTGATGTGTAAAAATTTTCAGAGACACCATTGATGGAATCATTCAAGGAGTTGGAGATGCCGTTTATAAGTGGTCCATGTTTCACAAGCATACAGTAAGGTTGGTAGTACAACAGCTTTGTAAACAAGCATTTTGGTTTCCCTGCGAACGTCCCGGTTCTCAAACACTCTGCGCTTCAATCGGGAAAAATCCACACTTGCAGAGCTCAGGAGATGCTGGATTTCGGCATCAATGTCAGCCCTTGTGGAAAGATAACTGCCCAGGTAGGAGAAGTGATCAACATTTTCCAGCGTTACACCATTAAGTTGAATTTGTGGCGCTGCAGAGGGATTATTTTGTACTTGTTGGTGCAGCACGCCTGCCAACACAGAACTCTTTTGCAATAAAATGATATAGTCACAAAGACTAGTATGTTGCGTTCCGATTTCATAAACCTATAGATCTGTGTAACTGGCAATATGTTCAGATTGGGATCCCTTCCAACACCTAGGAGCCAATTCCTAGGGGCCGAGGGATCTTTGCCCCCACCCCAAAATAAAATATTTGAGGGGGCCAGCCCCCCCAAGTTGATGGGCATTGCCATTCAAATGGTGCGCATGTACCGCGTCAGGTGACCAATTATGTGTGGAAGGAGCCAATTTTCCAAGCTCTGACACCCCCCGCCCCCCATGAGCGGAGCTTGGGCGAGGAAGCTAACGGGGAATTCTAAGCCAGCAAACAGTTTAAATGAATTCAGTATATGTAAATAAACTCTTGTGGAAGAGATGACAAACCATGAAGGCAGTAAACCTATTGCCCCAGCAAGCAAATAGGAAAGTCCGTTTAGTAAGTTTATTTCCATTATACATGTGGAAAAACTGAGGTCAGTTTATAAATGGTTACATCCGGGGTTTTTTTGGGGGGGTAGAAAAGGAAGCAAGGCATTTTACATATTTTTAAGCAGCTTTTTAGACAAGGTTTGTTTGCTGTTTAATAATAATAATAATAATAATAATAATAATAATAATAATAATAGTACCTGCAGTGCCTATTATTCGGAACACATTTGCAATCGCCTGTTATCCACTTGTTGCGTTGAGTAGGCCTTTGGCACACCTTCTCTATATAATGTTTTTTAGTGTGTTTAGCTGTCTGTTTTAGTAGTTCTCATATAGCAATAGATATAGAACGCCCTCCCATCAGAGGTCAAAGAGATAAACAACTACATGACATTTAGAAAATACCTGAAGGCAGCCCTGTTTAGGGAAGTTTTTAATCTGTGACAGTTTAATGTATTTTAATATTTGCTGGAAGCCGCCCAGAGTGGCTGGGGAGACCCAGCCAGATGGGCGGGGTACAAATAACTTATTATTATTATTATTATTATTATTATTATTATTATTGTAGTTCATACATAGTTTAAATTCTAATTAAATAATTAGTGGGGGAGGGGGGTTTATTGGTTTGTGTCTTTTCTTCTTGTCCTTGTTATCTATTTTGGGGTTGTTATTTTTCATTTTTATGTCACGAACCACCCCGAGATCTACAGATGAAGGGTGGTGTACAAATTTATTAATAAAAATAATAAATAATTTGTGTTTAATTGCTTTTTAGTGATTGTTCCCTGCTATGGTTTAGCTACTTCCGCTTTATTTGTAAAGCCTCCTTGAGTCCCTGTCTGGAGTAAAAGTGGGATAATAATAATAATAATAATAATAATAATAATAATAAAAAATAGTTCTTTGGATGTAGGTAAAGGTAAAGGTAAAGGATCCCTGACCATTAGATCCAGTCGCGGATGACTCTGGGGTTGCGGCGCTCATCTCACTTTACTGGCCGAGGGAGCCGGCGTACAGCTTCCAGGTCATGTGACCAGCATGACTAAGCCGCTTCTGGCGAACCAGAGCAGCGCACGGAAACGCTGTTTACCTTCCCGCCGGAACGGTACCTATTTATCTACTTGCACTTTGATGTGCTTTCGAACTGCTAGATTGGCAGAAGCAGGGACTGAGCAACAGGAGCTCACCTCGTTGTGGGGATTCAAACTGCCAACCTTCTGATCGGCAAGCCCTAGGCTCTGTGGTCCCTAAGGTGCTACTGGAAGGAATTTCTTTATTTTTTTATAAATAACCTTTTTTGACACGTGGGGATTTCCATCTGAATTATCGCCAACAAAAAGGACTCTGTTTTTTGTGGGGGGTTTTGGGAAAAGAACTTTTAAACATTTTTTTTCCAATTCATTATAAATTACTTCCCAATATTCTTTTACCCTTTTACAAGTCCACCACATATCATATGTGGAGTAATGCCTTCTTACAGATTATCCTGGGAACTGTAGCTTGCTAAGGGTGCTGAGAGCTGTGAGGAACCCCCCTATTCCCCTCTGAGAGGTGCAGTTCCCACGGTGGTTTAACAATCAGTCTCTCTTTGCAGAGAATGAGAGTAGCTATTGTACTACCAACCTTACTGTATGCTTGTGAAACATGGACCACTTCTAAACGCCATCTCCAACTCCTATAAAGATTCCATCAACGGTGTCTCTGAAAATTTTTACGCATTACTTGGGAAGACAGGAGATCTAATATCAGTGTCCTGGAAGAAGCAAAGATCACCAGTGTTGAAGCAATGATTCTTCAACGTCAACTTTGTTGGACTGGTCATGTTGTGTGGATGCCTAATGATCATCTTCCAAAGCAACTACACTACAGTGGTACCTCAGGTTAAGTACCGTATATTCCGGCGTATAAGACGACTGGGCGTATAAGACGACCCCCAACTTTTCCAGTTAAAATATAGAGTTTGGGATATACTCGCCGTATAAGAAATACGACCCGGCATATAAGACGACCCCCGACTTTTGAGAAGATTTTCCTGGGTTAAAAAGGGGCTTATACTCAGGAATATACAGTACGCTTCAGGTTAAGAACTCCGCTAAGAACAGAAACTGTGCTCTGGCGGCGCAGCGGCAGCAGGAGGTCCCATTAACTAAAGTGGTGCTTCAGGTTAAGAACGGACCTCTGGAACGAATTAAGTACTTAACCCGAGGTACCACTTTAGAATTTTTTTATTTTATTTTGTTTTGACTATGACAGACCAACACGGCTATCTACCTTTAACGAGGTACCACTGTATTTCCAACATAAAAATGGAAAGCATAATGTTGATGGTCAACAAAAGAGGTTTAAAGACTGTCTCAAGGCAAATTTTAAAAAATGTAGTATAAACATCGACAATTGGGAAACACTGGCCTGCGAGCGCTCCAGTTGGAGAACAGCCTTTACCAAAGGTGTCATGGGCTTTGAAGACTCTCGAACTCAGGACCCAAGGGAGAAACGTGCTAAGAGGAAGGCACGCTTGGCAAACCCTCACCATGATCAACTCCCGCCCGGAAACCTATGTCCCCCCTGTGGAAGGACATGTGGATCCAGAATTGGCCTCCACAGTCACTTACGGACCCACTTTTAAAACCGTATTTATGGAAGGCAATCTTCCTCAGCTATGAGGCATCGCCAAAGATGAAGATAAATGAAATCAATCCATCCATTTCGTTCTCCCCCCGGCCGCTGACTAGCACTGAAGCCCACACAGCTTAAGCAAGCAGGCAGGCAAATGTCATGCTCGGAGGTGCATTGAGATCCAGTGACCTCTGGCAGGATTGGGGTGCTGGAGCCTGCAGGAAGGCGCTGACCTGTAGATGAACCGAAGAGAGGTTGCAAAGGGGGGGTGGCTTAAATCGCACACGGCCCTCCTTATTTCTGCACGGTGCCGGGAGTTGCATGGCCTCCTCTTACTCTGGGCCTGTGAGCCTATTTGCAAAATTCGAGATGCTCCTGCAAAACGGGATGCAGCTAAAGGCTGCCGGGGAACCGAGAGAAAAGGGCCACACTTCATTGTTGGGGTGGGAGGTGATGATTAACAGTGTCAGATTTACGTATAAGCTAAACAAGGTATAGTTTAGGGCCCCACTCTCTTGGGAGCCCCCCCAAAAATTAAAGGAGAAAAAAACAAACTGGATGTACAGTGGTACCTTGGGTTACAGACGCTTCAGGTTACAGACTCCGCTAACCCAGAAATAGTACCTTGGGTTAAGAACTTTGCTTCAGGACGAGAACAGAAGACCTAAAATAGACTTCCGATTGTTCTAAAAAAAACAAACCTAAATTCCACTTGTTTTATTTTACACGGTATCCTATTAATATATTATTTTCTTAAATCTTTTTGATAAAGAAAAAAGAAAACAAAATGAATAAAAACATTAAATTTACATATATTATCTATACAATGCAAGATCTGCCAGGAGGTTTTTGCTGTCACAGTAGTTTTTCAGGTACTCCTTGAATATAATCCATTTTGCGTCAAATACCCTCTTACCCTCCCCTTCATTTTTGCCATTTGTAGATATTCTAACAGTTTAACTTGCCATTCTGACGGCTCTGATTCTGTTAACCTAACTGTGGTTTATGAAGCTGGCTTGTTTCAACAAACCAAAGTTATGATTAATCGTGGTTTAGGGTTCAGACATCGTGGCAAACTGGCAATTTGTACTTGGATCCACAATCTCAAGTTTGTCGTGATGGCTGCTGTTTTAGGCTACCATCCTGTATCCAATTACACGTGAATCAACCACGCTGAACACAGTGGGACTTCCTTCTGAGCAAATACGTTTAAGATTGCACTGCTAGATTTGTGCCTGCATGTGTTTAATCCTACCACCGTGTCTGAGATTTTAAAACTTTTAAATGACAGTTCCATCATTTTTGTTTAAAATACTTTACTGATTGCATTTTCTGTCTCCACCCACTGTGGGGAAAAGGTGGCTAAAATATATATTTCAGAATATATATATATATATATATATATATATATATATATATATATATATATTTCAGAGCATGGGAAGTCACCCAAAGATTTATAATTTGGCATAAAATTTGGTCTTTTTGATTGTATTATAAATTTGGAATGTATTTAATGTGGTTTTTAATTGGATTGTTAAATTGGAAAACTTAATAAATTTTACATGTGTGTGTGTGTGTGTGTGTGTGTGTGTGTGTTGTTTAGTCATTTAGTCGTGTCCGACTCTTCGTGACCCCATGGACCAGAGCACGCCAGGCACTCCTGTCTTCCACTGCCTCCCGCAGTTTGGTCAGACTCATGTTGGCAGCTTCTATGACACTGTCCAACCATCTTGTCCTCTGTCGTCCCCTTCTCCTTGTGCCCTCCATCTTTCCCAACATCAGGGTCTTTTCCAGGGAGTCTTCTCTTCTCATGAGGTGGCCAAAGTATTGGAGCCTCAGCTTCAGGATCTGTCCTTCCAGTGAGTACTCAGGGCTGATTTCCTTCAGAATGAATCGGTTTGATCTTCTTGCAGTCCATGAGACTCTCAAGAGTCTCCTCCAGCACCAGAATTCAAAAGCATCAATTCTTCGGCGATCAGCCTTCTTTATGGTCCAGCTCTCACTTCCATACATCACTACTGGGAAAACCATAGCTTTAACTATACGGACCTTTGTCTGCAAGTTGATGTATATGTAACACGATTTGTACCTTTTGTGTAGGTTTGTGGACACCCCAGGCCATTTCTCCTGGACGGAGAGTTATTACCGCTCTACCATGCCTCAAGGCTCGCAGGCGAGAGAATATGGCCGTCCGGAAGTTTTCCAGCAAATCTGGGATATCCTCGATCATCAGTGAGTAGCAAGATGGATGAATCGGACAGGGGATTGTCTGGTGTGGGGGTGTGTTATAATCTACTTGTTGAATTGGAAGGGCCTTGGAGTCCCACCCAACAATTGCTCAATATGCCGAATGTCAGAGGCAGCCAGTCTATTTCTCCATCTAGCCTAATAGTGTCTACTCTGACTGGCAGCACCTTAACTGAAGGTGCTCGGATCGTAACTCAGTGGTGGAGCACACCTGCCTTGTGTCTCCAAGTAGCAGACTCTCCAAGTGTCCCTATTTTCCGGGGACAGTCCTGGATTTTCCGAAGCCGTCTCGGTTTCTGGTTTGAGGACGCTGGGCGAGATGGGCCTTTGGCCTGATCCAGCAACCAGACTCTCCTTGTGTGCGCTTCCATCTTTGATGTCCAGTGAAACACTTTTCAGACCCCCCTCTCCTATTCTGCAGGCCAATCTGCTCGGTTCAGCCCATTGACTTGAATTTCCTGGAGGAGCAAACGGAAAATGGCCCCGCGAACAAAATTGAGATCAGCATGGATTGCATCCGGATGCAGGATTCGGAGATCAGAGACCCAATGTGGGTGAGTAGCCAATGTCAGGATGCTTGGGCCACTCATGGACGCTTATCTTAACCCACCTCACAGGGTTGTTGTGAAAATGAGTGTCTGTGTGTTGGGGGCGGGGGGAGAGAACCACATACTCTGCTTTGAACTCCTGGGAGGAAAGGTGGGATATAAATGAACAAGTAGCTCAGGGCATATGTAGAAAGAAAGCTTGGGTTTTTTTTAAAGTACCAGTTTATCATAGAAGGTAAACCAGAGTCAAAGTGGTGGTTGCCTGAAAAATATTGTATGTGGATATGCAATGCTTGCTCCCTGCCAAATGTTTTGGCAAGCTGTGCTTGATCCTGCATTATTTTTTGGCTTTAAATTATCTGCGGCCTCTTTGAATGGGAGGGATGTTCTTATCGTGCCTCTCAAAAATAGGATTGCCCTTTCGATCTCCCTTCGTTTTCTTTTATGCTGGTTTTAACATATGTGTTTCTTGGTTGCAAGTCACGGCGAGTTCCCTTGATGAAAAAGGGATTCTTAAACTTAATAAAGCGAGAACAACCCCGTGGCGGAGTTCTGTGCATCGCAGAAGCTTGCACGCGTCCTTTCGAACTCGGGTCCTAATCAAGAGGATCCCCGCTGCAGGCAGAGGGCCTTCTTGGTAGTGGCACCCGCCCTGTGGAACGCCCTCCCTTCAGATGTCAAAGAGAACTACCAGGCCTTTAGAAGACATCTGAAGGCAGCCCTGTTTAGGGAGGCTTTTAATGTTTAATAGATTATTGTATTTTAATGTTCTGTTGGAAGTCGCCCAGAGTGGCTGGGGAAACCCAGCCAGATGGGTGGGGTATAAATAATAAATTATTATTATTATTATTATTATTATTATTATTATTATTATTATCCCAACCTCAGTTTGTACGAGCGAATGCCATTGCACTTGGTTCCCCCAAAGGAGAGCTGTCTTGTTGCCCCAAACCCAAAGTCCTGCTCAGGCTTGCGGGAGAGAACAACCTTTTCCTTTTACCCCCCGCATTGCCGCGGGTTGGACTAGATGACCCTCGGGTCCCTTCCGAGTGACTCCTTTCCTCTCCTTTTTGGTGAGCGTTTGCTCGGCTGCTGGGAGACGTGTCTCTTCCCCAGCTCTGTGCCCTGGGCGGGCTGCCTGCCGCTGCCGCCGTCCTCCTGGGAGCGTGGGGCCTGCTCCTTCCAGGCTGCTGCCTCCGAGGCACGCCGCTTTTGCGATTCAGAGCAACTCTGGCGTGTGGCTCTAATCTGCTGTTGACTCAAGGCCCGCCGCTAAGTGCTCTCTGCCCCCGTCTTCCCTGCAGAAATATGCTGCTCTCCCGGCCCGCTGGCTCACGCCCCCTGCACCCATCCATCCATTTCATTCAGTCGCTCATTCATTCACAAAAGGCTTTTGGCGGCCACCGCGGTCTTGTTCCTCCTCCCGGGACTCTGTGCAAACAGTTCGTTCTGGAAACAGGGGAAAGTTTGTCTCTCTCTCTCACTCACTCGCTCTGTGCCCCCGCTCCCACTCCCCTCTTTTTTATTTATTTAATAAATTGTCAAACATCACTTGACAGGTGGCAGCCCAGCCTGGCGGAGGAGTCGGCTGTTTGCTTTGCAATTCCCCAGGAAGGCAGCGAGAGGAACGTGTCGCCCCAGGCGAGGTGTTTTGCTGTGTTTAATCAGAAACGCAGCCCTCGCCTCGGCCCTTTCTCCCCCTCCTGCTTTCCTTCTGCGTCGCCCCAGGCCAGGCGGACGCCCAGCACCTGCCACCGGTCTCACCCTGCGGTGCCACTTCAGAAGAGGCAGCGGCCTCCCTCCCTCTCTCTCTTTTTCTCTGTGTGTATGCGCAAAACTCTCTGCCAGGGCAAGGGAGGGTTGGAAAATGGGGGCAGGTAAATATATAAAGGAATGTGGAGGTGCAAAAACTTCAGGGACAGAGCTGGCAGTAAGAAAGGAATGGGATAGCTCAGTCGGTGGGAGATTGAGACTCTTAATCGTGGCGTCATGGGTTCGAGTCCAGCATTGGGCAAAATGATTCCTGCATTACAGGGGGTTGGCTTAGATGACCCTCGGGGTCCCTTCCAACTCTACAATTCTATGATGATGATGATGATGATGATGATGATGATGATTTATTGTTTATACCCCACCCATCTGGCCAGGTTTCCACAGCCACTCTGGGTGGTTCCCAACAGAATTAATGATGATAATGATGATGATGATAATAAACGATAAAACATCAGACATTAAAAACTTCCTTAAACAGGTCTGCCTTCAGATGTCTTCTAAAAGTCAGATAGTTCTTTATCTCCTTGACATAGGGCGGGTGCCACTACCGAGAAGGCCCTCTGCCTGGTTCCCTGCAACTTCACTTCTCACAATGAGGGAACCGCCAGAAGGGCCTCGGTGCTGGACCTCAGTGTCTGGACTGAGCAATGGGGGTGGAGACGCTCCTTCAGGTATACTATGCTATGATTCCATGGAGGGGAGGGCTGTCAAAGGCAAGCAGCCACGATGGCTTTGCTCCCATGCTGGACAACATAAGAAGAATCTGCTGGCTCAGGCCAATGGCCCATCTAGTCCAGCAACCTGGTCTCACAAGGGCCTAACTGTTGCCAGTGGGAAACCCGCAAGCAGGATTCGAACACAAGAGCAACTCTCCCCTCCTGCGGTTTCCAGCAGCTGGCATTCAGAAGCATCGCTGCCTCCAGCCATGGAGAAAGAGCAGGACCATCCTGGCTAGGAGCTGGCCACCCATAGCCCTCTCCTCCTCCAGGAATTTGTCCAATCCTCTTTGAAAGGCATCCAGGCAGCAATGCTTTTGCTTGCAGGATTGTGCTTGTAGGCTTCCCATTGGGGCATCTGGTTGGGCAACTTGGACGTTGGCCGGATCCAGTAGGCTCTTCTGATGTTCTTGGATGTCCCAGGTGGCCCAACTGCACCATGTTGGTGGTGGTGACTGAGACATCAGAAGCTGCCTTCTGCTGACTGAGACCATTGGTTTGCCTAGCTCCCTATTGCCTGCACTGCTGCCCAGGGTGTAGGACAACTTTCCAGCCCTACCTGAAGGTGCCAGGAATTGAACCTGGAGCTCTCTGCATGCAAAGCAGGTGCTTCCCCCTTCCTTCCGTCTTCCCTGGTGTTGCCTGATAGCAGTGGGTGTCTGAAGCCTCTCCCAGTCCTGGGACCTGAGATCATTTACCCGGAGGCTAACCTGGGACACAGGAAGCTCCCATCACCCTGCCCAATGCCAGCTTTGCAACAAGGGCTAAGAGCATGTGACTCCTAATCTCAGGGTTGGGGCTTCGAACAGAGCACCTCTGAGCATATGCAGAGGGTTTTTTTTTACCTTCCAGGTAAAAAGGAACATTGCCAGATGCTTCATACCAAGTCAGGCCAGTTGGTGAATCTGATCCAGTGGCGTCTGCACTGACTGGCAGCAGCTCCTCCTGAGTATTTCGGGCAAGGAGTCCTTCCCAGCCCTGCTTGAAGATGCTGGGGAGTTGAGCCTTCTGAATACCAAGCAGATGCTCTGCTGCCGCTGGCTGGTGGCTTTTCCCTTGCCCTCCTCCAGCTATAAACTGGGGAGTTCTGCATTCGAATCTCGCTTCCTCCACAAAGTGGCTTGAGGGAAGCCATGCACGCCCAGCCTCCATTCCCCTCTGAAATGCAAGGATAAAATGCTTTTGTTGTTGTTGTTCAAGCAAGTGGTATTTAAATATTATGAGATATAAACAAATATGGATAATAATACGGAATAATAAAAATAAACACTTTAGTGTGTTGCAGCAGAGGAAGTGCCTTTTGACTTCACAAATTGTGTCCTAAGCTTAAATGTGCACTGCAGCTACAAAGTCTGGCAAAACAGTTGACTCCTTCAAGGCAGTCTCCCCCAACCCAGTGCCTTCCGAAGTTTCGGATTACACTGAGAAGGGAAACGAAGGCCATCTTCTAAGATCTGAAGAGCTGCCCCTGTGGAGGATGGAACAAGCTGGCTTCCTGCTGCTCCGAAGGGAAGGACCCGAACCAATGGATTCCAAGGACAAGAAAGGAGATTCCGACTGAACATTAGGAAAACCTTTCTGATGGGAAGAGCTGTTTTGATAGTGGAACGGATCCTCTCAGGAGATGGTTAGAGCATGGGTAGGCAACCTAAGGCCCGGGGGCCAGATCCGGCCCAGTCGCCTTCTAAATCTGGCCCACGGACGGTCCGGGAATCAGCGTGTTTTTACATGAGTAGAATGTGTCCTTTTATTTAAAATGCATCTCTGGGTTATTTGTGGGGAATAGGAATTCCTTCATTTCCACCCCCCCAAAAAAATAGTCCGCCCCCTCACAAGGTCTGAGGGACAGTGGACCGGCTCCCTGCTGAAAAAGTTTGCTGACCCCTGCATTAGAGGCTTCCAAACAGAGGCTGGATGGCCATCTGTCATGGATGCTTTTGCTGAGATTCCTGCATTGCAGGGGGTTGGACTGGATGACCTTTGGGGGTCCCTCTCAACTCTATGATTCTGCTGTTTTTGAGAGTGGAAGCTCTGCTTTGCCCTTTAACTCTGCAGCATATGAAAAAGCCCTTTCTTTCACCTCCCCTGGGTCTTCCTACATTCATATTCCCCGGAGTTTTCACATCAGGAGAGAGGAATTAAAAACATCAGCATGCCCCAAAGTGAGCGGTTCATGGCTGCCTGCCGTTGAGCAGCCCTCGCTAAGCTACCCTTGAACCCTGAGCTCCCAGGAAGCGGTTAGCCAAGCACTTCATTGTGAGGTCTCTGAGTTGGGAGCAAAAGGGAATGAAACTCAATTCTGTCTCTCCCCCAGCCATCCTTTCACTAGGGATTTTTTTGGGGGGTGGGGGAAGGTCTCCCTCTCCCTACCTGCTCATCTTCCCTGCTGCCCTGGGGCCGTCTAGCCTGGTTCAACCAGTTTGACAAAATGCCTTCTTGTGGTGGAAAAAAAAGGAAAAGAAAATCTGCCTCCTCCTCCTCCAGATCCCTTCTGATGTAGCTTTGCTGTTTTAATCAAGTATATGCATTTTGAAAGCTTTTCTCCTTAAAAGGAGATGGGGGGGTTCTTTCCCCTCATTTGTTAAAAGACTCTTTGTCCTGTCATGGGGAGGAAGGCTGCATCCTGAGCGAAGGGGAACTTTCTGCTATTCTCGCTCTTGTTTAAGTCCATCCTCCTCCCCTCACCCCCTTGCAAAGACTCCTAGGGTGGAATTCATAAGGAGAAAGAGGAGCAGGGACGCATTGAAGTGAATGGATACAGCACCATCCACCACCCTGAGCAAAACATAAAACTCAATACGTTAAGCTCATTTCTGGGGTCTGTGATAAACAGCTTCATTTTCAGAGAGAGTCGGGGAATCAAAGAGTTGGAAGTGACCCCAAGCGCCGTCTCATTCAGCCCCCTGCAGTGCGGTCACTCGTCATCTTTTGCTTCCTCCAGTGTGGTGTAGTGGTTAAGAGCGGTGGACTCGTAATCCGGTGAACCGGGTTCGCTTCCCCGCTCCTCCACATGCAGCTGCTGGGTGACCTTGGGCTAGTCACACTTCTCTGAAGTCTCTCAGCCCCACTCACCTCACAGAGTGTTTGTTGTGGGGGAGGAAGGGAAAGGAGAATGTGAGCCGCTTTGAGACTCCTTCGGGTAGTGATAAAGCGGGATATCAAATCCAAATGATAAATAAATAAATAAATAATTTATGCCCCAGCCACTCCAGACTGTCCTCCTCCTCCTCCTCCTCCTCCTCCTCCTCCTCCTCCTCACAATTGCATGCAGCACAGTGTCTGAAGGACAGCATCAATGTTCACAACAGAATCCGAGTCCGAGGTGCTGCTGTAGTTTCAGCTTTGGTACTGAAGTCCTCTGGGGGACTGGGAGTTCTCAGGCAGTTTTCCACGTCTGGGAGTCTGGTCTTTGGAAGTACGTTTCCTAGCACAATTCAAAGTGTTGGTGTTGACCTTGAAAGTCCTAAATGGCCTCGGTCCTGTATACCTGAAGGAGCGTCTCCACCCCCATCGTCCAGCCCGGACACTGAGGTCCAGTTCCGAGGGCCTTCTGGCAGTTCCCTCATTGCGAGAAGCAAAGCTACAGGGAACCAGGCAGAGGGCCTTCTTCTCGGTAGTGGCACCCGCCCTGTGGAACGCCCTTCCATCAGATGTCAGGGAAATAAACAACTATCTGACTTTTAGAAGACATCTGAAGGCAGCCCTGTTTAGGGAAGCTTCTAATATTTGATGAATTATTGTATTTTAATATTTTGCTGGAAGCTGCCCAGCCAGGTGGGCGGGGTATAAATATTATTATTATTATTATTATTATTATTATTATTATAGCGGGGGAAAGACTTGTAACTATGGCGCAACCTCCATGGAGATACATATCTATGCACAAATGCATGATTGGGTGGGTGAAACAGGTCTGAAGGAAAGGAAATGCAGACTCAAATGATGTTTGAGTTGCATGTTTTGCATGCAAGACGTCCTTCAAACAGCAAACTATGGAACTACCTCCTGCAGGAGGCAGTGATGGCCACCTGCCTGGATGGCTTCTAAAGAGGACTGGACATATTCATGGAGGAGAGAGAGCTATTGACAGCTATTCTCCAGGAGGGCTATTGTTCTGCCTCCACAGCTAGAGGCAGCCATGCTTCTGAATCCCAGTTGCTGGAAACTTCCCAAAGGGAGATGATGATGATGATGATGATGATGATGATGAAGATGATGATAACACTAATTTATTATTTATACCCCTCTCCATCTGGAGGGGAGAGGGTTGCTCTTGGGCTTTGATCCTGCTTCCTGGTTTCCCATTGCATCATCTGGTTGGCCACTGTGAGAATAGGAGGCTGGACTAGATGGGCCATTAACAATAATCAATAATATCTTTTGAATTTGTACCCCACCCACCTGACTGGGTTGCCCGGTACGACGGGCTCTTCTTGGGTTCCCAAACAGAAAAACCTGGGAAATGATTCACCCGCGCTGCTGGATTACTCTCTGCTTGATCATTTCCAGTTGACTTTGTTCACTATTCCCACGGTAAAAAAAGAAAAGAAAAAGAAAAAACTCCCTTGGAGCTGATGTCAGGCAGTACAGAGTCCCACCTCTCCCTGGCAGTTAACCTGCAGTGACTCATTCACACGTGCAAGCCGTTAAGCTGCAAGTCAATGGGCAGTTTCCCATGACACATGTGGATCAGCCTTCGACAAGAAGCATAGAAGGTGGGGTTACAGCCAGGCTGGAATTTGGTCCACCCAGCTGAGCGTTCTTCAACCTGGAGTCCCCAGATGTCATAGAACCATAGAGTTTGAAGGGACCTCGAGGGTCATCTGGTCCAGTCCCCTGCAATTCACACCTAAAACATCCCTGGCAGATGGCCACCCAACCTCCGCTTGAAAACCTCCAAGGAAGTAGGTCCACCACCTTTCCACAGAGGAACAGCTCTTACTGTCAGAAGGTTCTTCCTGGTGTTTAGCTGGGATGTCCTTCCTTGCCATTTGAATCCATTGGTTTGCATCTCACGCTCCGGAGCAGCGGAAAACTATCTTGCTCCAGTTATAGGAATGGCTGTCCCATGGAAGATGAAGGTGGGGATCCTATCTCCTCTCACTCTCCTCTCCACTGGCGAGAGCCAGTGTAGTGTAGTGGTTAAGAGCGGCAGACTCGTAATCTGGTGAACCAGCTTCGCATCTCCGCTCCTCCACATGCAGCTGCTGGGTGACCTTGGGCTAGTCACACTTCTCTGAAGTCTCTCAGCCCCACAGAGTGTTTGTTGTGGGGGAGGAAGGGAAAGGAGAATGTTAACCTCTTTGAGACTCCTTCGGGTAGTGATAAAGCGGGATATCAAATCCAAACTCTTCCTCCTCCTCCTCCTCCTCCTCCTCCTCCTCCTCCTCCTCCTCCTCCTCCTCCTCTTCTTCTTCTTCTTCTTCTTCTTCTTCTTCTTCTTCTTCTTCTTCTTCTTCTCTTTTCCAGGCTAAATATACCCAACTCCCTCAACTGTTCCCCATAAGGCTTCTGGGTTTCCAAGATCCTTAATCGTCACGGTCACCCTCCTCTGCACACATTCCAATCTCCTTCTTAAACTGGGGTGCCCAGAACGTATGGGAGAAAATGTCTGGTAGCAAATGCTGGCTTCGAGGCCAACTCCTTCCCTCCAGGGCAACTGCATGGGAAGGCATTGGATAAAGGAGAAGCTATGATCTCTGAACAGCTGGTGTATGTCTCTAAAAGAGGATCTGTTGGTGGGTGGTAGAGAAGATGCTTTGTGGTCTCTCCTTCCTTGGAGGTTTTCAAGCAGAGGTTGCATGGCCATCTGTCACGGATGCTTTTAGTTGAGATCCCCACATTGCATGTTGTTGGTCTAGATTGTCCCTTCCAACTCTACAATTCTTGATTCTATATGATGTAATCTTTATATAATATAATCTTTAATTATATAAAAATCATATCATCATTAGTTAATTACTTAATTAATTTCTATACTGCCCTTCTTCTGAAAATCAGAAGGCATTCTGCAATATAAAATCATAGAATTGTAGATCTGGAAGAGATGCCAAGGGCCATTTAGGTCAACCACCTGCAGTACTGGAACCACAGCAAGGCAACCTTGACAGATAGCCATCCAATCTCTGCTTAATAACTTCCAGTCGAGGAGAGCTGGCCTCATTGATCTTCAAACCTTTTGCATTGCAGTTCCATCTCTGGCGCCTTCCGTGAAGAGGAACTGCCAGCATCATAGAACATCAGGGTTTTCATGGAGGAGAGGGCTAGGGACGGCTCTTAGCCACGATGGCTCTACTCTGCATCCACAGTTGAAGGCAGCAATGCTCCTGAATCCCAGTTGCTGGAAACCGCAGGAGGGGAGAGGGAACTTGTGCTTGGATCCTGCTTGTGGGTTTCCCATTGAGGCATCTGGTTGGCCACTGTGGGAACAGGATGCAGGAGTAGATGTGTCATTGGCCTGATCCAGCAGGCTCTTCTGAAATTCATAGAATCATAGAATCATAGAGTTGGAAGAGACCACAAGGGCCATCCAGTCCAACCCCCTGCCAAGCAGGAAACTCCATCAAAGCATTCCTGACAGGTGGCTGTCAAGCCTCTGCTTAAAGACCTCCAAAGAAGGAGACTCCACCACACTCCTTGGCAGCAAATTCCACTGTCGAACAGCTCTTACTGTCAGGAAGGTCTTCCTAATGTTTAGGTGGAATCTTCTTTCTTGTAGTTTGAATCCATTGCTCCGTGTCCGCTTCTCTGGAGCAGCAGAAAACAACCTTTCTCCCTCCTCTATATGACATCCTTTTATATATTTGAACATGGCTATCATATCAACCCTTAACCTTCTCTTCTCCAGGCTAAACATACCCAGCTCCCTAAGCCGTTCCTCATAAGGCATTGTTTCCAGGCCTTTGACCATTTTGGTTGCCCTCCTCTGGACCCGTTCCAGCTTGTCAGTATCCTTCTTGAACTGTGGTGCCCAGAACTGGACACAGTATTCCAGGTGGGGTCTGACCAGAGCGGAATACAGTGGTACTATTACTTCCCTTGATCTAGATGCTATACTCCTATTGATGCAGCCCAGAATTGCATTGGCTTTTTAATTCAGAGGTTAGAAGTTTTTCCCTATTGATGAGGAAGGCCTCCCAATCCAACAGTCACTCCTTTTCCAAACTGGTTCTGAGTTCTCACGCTTGCCAGCAAGGGAGCTGCCTTATGCAGAATTGGACCATGTAGCTCAATATTGTTCACACTAACTGGCAGAGGCTCTCCAGGGTTTCGAGCAAGGGTCTCTCCCAGCCCTTCCTGGAGATCGAACATGGGAACTCCTCTACTGCTGAGTCCTTGTCCCATCCCTGCAGAATGAAAAGGGGCCTGTGAATAGAGCTGCTTTCTCCTCGCTCTTCCTCCATCCGATCCCGCAGCTCATGGCTTGGGATATGAAGCAACCTTCCCCGTGATGCTACTTAGCACTTGGCTCCACATCTTCAAAGTGCTGCATAAACATTTAATTAAAAAATGATCTTGATCTCAAAGCAACGCGCTCCGGGCGCTTTTGGCCTCTGGTGGTTGGAAGGAGAGCAAAGTCGGAGGTGCACAACGGCCGCGCAGGAAGCCTCTGTTGCTCGAAACAGTTTCTCTTCCACCGCTTAATTTCCTCTGAGACCTCTCTGAGGCTGAGCCTTGGCGAGGAAACACCTCCAGCTCTGTGTGGCTGCCCCAATGGCTCTGGAGATCTCCTAGGTGTAGGAGCCCAGAAGGAACGGCTGCCTCTCCAACGCTGCAGTCATGGAACTGTAGAATTGTAGAATTGGATGGGGACCCCCAAGGGCCATCTAGCCCAACCCCCTGCATTGCTGGTGGATTCCTGGCAGATGGCCACCCAAACTCTGCTTAGAAACCTCCAGTGAAGGGGAGCCCACCAATCCATCCTACACAGAGACAGCATGTGGATTAGGTGGCCCCGGGGGCAAAACTGGAGAGAATTGTCGGCACGCCAGATCCATCACACCTGCAGAACTCAGTTTGCAGGATTGGTCCTGCTGCATTCAGTACAATTTGCCATATCTTCTTTTTCTTTGGCGATCCCTCGTAGCCGAGTAAGATTGTTTTCCATGAACACGGTTTTAAAAGTTACAGGTAGGTAGCCATGTTGGTCTGTCGTAGTAAAAAAAAAAAAAAATTCCTTCCAGTAGCACCTTAGAGGCCAACTAAGTTTGTTCTTGGCATGAGCTTTTGTGTGCATGCACACCTGTGTATCTGAAGATATGATAGCCATGTTCAAATATATAAAAGGATGTCATATAGAGGAGGGAGAAAGGTAGTTTTCTGCTGCTCCAGAGAAGCGGACATGGAGCAATGGATTCAAACTACAAGAAAGAAGATTCCACCTAAACATTAGGAAGAACTTCCTGACAGTAAGAGCTGTTCGACAGTGGAATTTGCTGCCAAGGAGTGTGGTGGAGTCTCCTTCTTTGGAGGTCTTTAAGCAGAGGCTTGACAGCCATCTGTCAAGAATGCTTTGATGGTGTTCCTGCTTGGCAGGGGGTTGGACTGGATGGCCCTTGTGGTCTCTTCCAACTCTAGGATTCTATGATTCTATGATTCTATGAAGAAGTGTGCATGCACACAAAAGCTCATACCAAGAACAAACTTAGTTGGTCTCTAAGGTGCTACTGGAAAGAATTTTTTTATTTTGTTACGGTTTTAAAAGTGAGTCCGTAAGTTACTGTGGAGGCCAATTCTGGATCCCCACGTCCTTCCACAGTGAGGACATAGGTTTCCAGGCAGGAGTTGATCACGGTGAGGGTTTGCCAAGTGTGCCTTCCTCTTAGTGCATTTCTCCCTTTTGTCCTGAGTTTGAGCATCTTCAATGTCCATGACATGTTTGACAGAGGCTGTTCTCGAATTGGAGCGTTCACAGGCCAAGGTTTCTTCATTGTCGGTGTTTATACTACATTTTCTTAGATTTGCCATGGGAGAGTCTTTGAACCTCTTTTGTTGACCGCCAGCATTACACTTTCCATTTTTAAGTTTGGAATAGAGTACTTGCTTTGGAAGACGATCATCAGGCATCCACACAACATGACCAGTCCAATATGCCATATAAGCGAGAAAAGACCACAGCTAGGTTTCCAGGGTGTGGTCTGTAAGGCGCATGAGACCTCCACCTTCCTGGAGCTAAGCAGGTTTGGGTCGGGTTAGTATCTGGATGAGAGACTGTCTGGCAACCACATACGTATCTGTGGTTTTATGCCCTGGGTTTTATGTTGGAAGAAATCATAGAATAAGTAGAGTTGGACAGGACCACGAGAGGAATCATTCGCCCAGCATGGGACTTGAACCCAGGACCCTGAGATTAAGAGTCTCATGCTCTACTGACCAAGCTATGGTGGTGTTTAAATGTAAGAAGACGAATACAATGGGAGAGGAAAGCCCATGTGGGTTGAGGCCACAGGTTGGTGCACTTGGCTTGCATTCAGAAGGTCCCAAGTTCAAATCCTGGCACCTCCAGAGAAGAGGATTTAGGTTGCACATGCAGGAAAGATCTTTGGGGAGCCGCTGGCAACCGGTGGGCAGTATAAGGGCAGGCGAGATCAATGGCGGCTAACATTTTTGGTGAAGAAGTCACGATTTCATCCAAAAGCATTCAGGAGCCGCTCTTTCCAGGGAGCCAAAATGTGACTTTGGCATTGCTTCACCCAATTGAGTCCAAACTCAAAAATTGCTCTTATCCATTTAAAAAATGACAGTATTTTTTAGTTTCTAAAAATTCCAGGGCAGCGCTGGGCACCCGCCACGAATCTACTATACAATTTGGGAGGATGTTTGTTTGTTTGCATTTTGACACATCTTATGAAATCATAAGCAAATTGTAATGTGGAAAGATGGACTTGTTATTGCCTACTATGGAAGAATGGCTATTGGAATTTGGCTGAGATGGCAAAGCTGACGTGCTTAATTAGAGAAAAATCACTGTCGACATTTGTTAATGATTGGAAACCCCTTTTGGAATTTCTGCTCAATAAGGAAAGTGAACTTGTGTTATAAGGCTTTGAAGACTGAAAACAAGATTGGTTTGTAGAAAGTAGAAGAGTTGAATGTTATTATGAAGTAAGAATTTTACACAATTTTTTTAAAGTGGATAGACGGAGAATTGGAATTTTTTTCTCTTCTTTAATTTTTATGTTAAAAACATGCTTGATCTTTGGTTACAGGTAGGTAGCCATGTTGGTCTGCCATAGTCGAAACAAAATAAAAAAATTCCTTCCAGTAACACCTTAAGGTAAAAGTAAAGGAACCCCCTGACCATTAGGTCCAGTGGTGGATGACACTGGGGTTGGGGCGCTCATCTCGCTTTATTGGCCGAGAGCCGGCGTACAGCTTCCGGGTCATGTGGCCAGCATGACTAAGCCGCTTCTGGCGAACCAGAGCAGCGCACGGAAACGCCGCTTACCTTCCCGCCGGAGCGGTACCTATTTATCTACTTGCACTTTGACGGACTTTCGAACTGCTAGGTGGGCAGGAGCAGGGACCGACCAATGGGAGCTCACCCCGTCGCGGGATTCGAACTGCCGACCTTCTGATCGACAAGCCCTAGGCTCTGTGGTTTAACCCACAGTGCCACCCGCGTCCCTTAGAGACCAACTAAGTTTGTTATTGGTATGAGCTTTTGTGTGCATGCACACTTTTGATGGCTATTTCTGTATACTGCCTTGTCTTTGTTCTTTTAAGCTTTAATAAAGAAAAAAGAAAAAAGAGGAGGAAAAAAAGAAATCATAACCAAATTGTGCATAATGGTTCCTGAGACCAAGCAGCAGGGTTTTCTTCTGTTTTTGCCTCTGTTTGGATACTATGCTAATTTTTCCACTAATTTCAATGCTACCTTGATATGGGGGGAATGGAGTTAGGATTCTCAAGGAAGACATCAGGTTTGAGGCTGCTAGTGTGTTGATGTCTCTCTGTGTTATAGCCAGCAAGTTGCCATCTCTGGTTAATTTATTTTGCAGTTCTCTGCTGTGGAAGGTTGCAATCCTACCTTGCAATTTCTCTATTTCAGCCTCGTTCAATTCATGCCCCGTGAGGTCTTGCAGGGCTGGGAAATTGCTCACATCTCCGTCAGTTGGCTCTTCCATAGCAAACATGGCGATATTATGTGGTGATTCTCGCATGTCATACAGGTGTGGAATTCAAGTATTTTCTGGAAATGAAGGAAATTTTTTGACGTGGGTGGTCTTGGGAGTTTGGCAGTAGGGGGAGCAAAAAAGAAAGTGCTGAGGGATTTTGAGAAATGGAAAAGAAAAGAAAATGCTGACATAAACCACCAGCAGCCTGGCAATTTGCAGGAAAGCAAGACTTCTAATAAGCAAGCAACCAGGAGCTGTTGAGAAAAGGAAGGGCAAAATTTAATATCTCTCCAAATTATTTGAGGGGCAGATGTTTGCATGGCGAAGCAGAAGGGGTCACTTTGCAGCAGCTCCACGATCTCAGATGTTGCACTAGTCCAGTCTCTTGCCAACCTGGTGCCCTCCAGATGTTTTGGACTACAGACACCCACCAACCCCACCCAGACCGGCAGCAGAGGAACAGTGTGCTGCTCAAATGCAGTGTCAAAAGCAAGACTGGATGCAGCAGAGATGCTTTTAAGGAATTATTGGGAACACACAGGGCCGTCTTAAGCATATCCGGCGCCGTGGTTCAAAGATCCCTCTGGCGCCCACCCACCCACCCCCACCCCCGGTTCCCAGAGTTGCTGACCTTTTTACAGCACTGCCGGCAGCTTTGCAGGGCTAGAGGAGGCGGGCAGCGGCTGGAGGGTAGCTCCTCCTGTGGGGAAGAGGCAGGGGCTCTGGGCACGGTGCTGCGTCAGGGTGGCGGGCGAGGGCGCAGCTCCCAGCCTCTGCCTCTTCCCTGGCGCCCGTCCCACAGTGGCCACGGCAGGTGGAGGCTCCGGGCGTGGCACTGCTTTGCCGCGGCGGGCAAGGGCAGTGAGCTGATGCCAGGAGGCACCACGTCCAGCCTCCGCCTCTTCCCAGGTGCCCTCCAGAACTCGGCGCGAACTTGGTGCCCTGGCGCCCCACGTCACTTGCCTCTATGGGCAAGACGCCCCTGGGAACACACCAACAATTTGACCTGGGAATCCTCCCCTGACCTGTGGTCTGAACTGATGGGCATAGTGGTTCCAGTGTCGTACTACAGCCTGGGAAACCTGGGTTCGAATCTCCACTCAGCTATGAAGCTCACTGGGTGTGACCCTAGGCCAGTCACAGTCTCTTGGGACATTCTGCATGCCAAGTAGATGCCCTACTCCAGTCTTGTTTGCGGTTGGCATGCATTGGGTGCCTGTTATTTCCAGGGTCTGGTTTAGTGACGCATCAAGCTGTGTTTTCATTTTGGCACCTACAAAATCTGCTAGCAGGAGTGCCCCCACGCTTAACGGTGCCAAGGAAAGGTCATAGACTCGAGGAAGCTCATGTTAATTGCTTCTCCAGGGTATAAACTTGCCTTCTATAGACACTCAGTGATGTTTCACTGCACTTAAGAGCATTGCTCAACATTTATTCCAGCATAGCTGTGGCCTGGGATGAAATTCACCTCTTGCAGGATAAGGCATCAGTCTTCCCATACCCCAACCCATACAGTGGTACCTTGGTTCTCAAACTTAATGTGTTCTGGAAGTCCATTCCAAACCCAAAGCGTTCCAAAACCATGGCGTGCTTTCCCATAGGAAGTAATGCAAAATGGATTAATCCGTTTCAAACTTTTAAGAACAACCCCTAAAACAGCAATTTAACATGAGTTTTACTATCTAACGAGACCATTGATCCATAAAAATGAAAGCAACAAACAATGTACTGCAGCCACACAATCAATCAATCAATAAATCAGTAGCTGAACTGGGTTCCACACAGTCACAAAAATGAAACAAAAAGAGCCACAAAAACGCAAAATAAATAGCAAAAACAGACAGACCTCATCGTAACACACAAATCGGAAGCATAACACTCAAAACGGAGCATATTCGGCTTCCAAAAAATGTCCGCAAACTAGAACACTTCCTTCTGGGTTTGCAGTGTTTGGGTTCCAAGTTGTTTGAGTACCAAGGCGTTTGAGAACCAAGGTACCACTGTATAAATAAGAATCCAAAAAGACTGGGTTTTTGGGGTAAAAACAGGCCACAACTTTATTGAATACAGATGAAAGAGGTTTGGCTTGGGCAAAGGGCAATCAAAATATGTCCGGCCCGTCCGCAGGAAGTGACGCTTGGTCAATCCAGGCAGGGGTTCCTAAGACTTACATCAAATAGGGTGACCCCTGCAAGGACTGCCATCTGAGAGAGTGCCTTCGGCCCTGTGCCCCCCCCCCGGGCATGTGGACATGCCCACTCTCCCCACATCCCTTTAACAGGATACCCCAGCATTTGGAAGGGCAGGCGGGGGAACGACAACCTCCCCTCTGTCCAAAACAAGGGACTGCCCCAATGCCCATCCAGTTGTGACGAATTGCTACTAGGTAGGCAAAGCCACCGGGTCGGTGCCAATTAGCCCAGTGGGCAAATTCCTACCCAGCCCCTTAAAGGACGGCGACCACCGTAGCCATAGCAAAGTAATTGACTATCAGCATAAGCCAGGGGTCAGCAAACTTTTTCAGCAGGGGGTCGGTCCACTGTCCCTCAGACCTTGTGGGGGGCCGGACTATATTTTGAAAGAAAGAAAGAATTCCTGTGTCCCACAAATAACCCAGAGATGCATTTTAAATAAAAGCACACATTCTACTCATGTAAAAACACGCTGATTCCCAGACCGTCTGCGGGCCGGATTTAGAAGGCGATTGGGCCGCATCCGGCCCCCGGGCCTTAGTTTGCCTACCCATGGCATAAGCCGTGGGTGGGTGGGATGGGGGGGAAACCCGGCGCAGGAACAAACAGGCTGGCTTTTTAAATGGGCAAGGGGCGGATCCGCTGGAAGCCCACCGCCTGCTCCATTGGCTCTGCCCCTGGCACGGCCCACGTCCCAGCCTGCGTCCCCATTCGCCAATGCCGGTTGCAGGCTAAGATCTGGCTCCTGATAGGTGCCAGGGACTGATGCCACCGCCAGGGCCCCAGTGAAGTCTCTTCCGTCTGGCCTTGCCACCGCACCAAGAGAGGTGAGCGGTCTTGGCACACCAAGACTCGCACTTGGTTGGTAAAAGCACCAGGCCCCACCTTAGAGCTTCCTGGGCTCACCCCGATAAGCGCTGCCTTTTCCGTTAAGGGGGCTTGCCTCTATCTGCGCCCGCTGGGAAAGCCCCGGGTTCAGGGAGAGCACACGGATCCCACGGCCAGACCTTTGATGTGTGGGTAGAAAATTCAGCTTCCAAGCCGACGGAGATTAAAGTATCTGAGCCGTGGGCGGGGGACCAGAATTTGTTAAATTAACCTAATTAGGGGTGGGAAGCTTTCTTTA
Source organism: Darevskia mixta (assembly GCA_034641385.1). Taxonomy (NCBI): domain Eukaryota; kingdom Metazoa; phylum Chordata; class Lepidosauria; order Squamata; family Lacertidae; genus Darevskia; species Darevskia mixta. Next base: position 901,856 of record JAWWNH010000021.1, read on the forward strand.
CTTTTCTGTTTTTAGAAAAGCAGGGGAAAATCGGCGAGATGAGCTCTTAATTAAAACTGTTTGCTTACGGTAGTAACTTCAGATTTCTTGGGGGATTTGGAGGGGGGCAGGGAGGAGGATGGGAAGGACCAATTCCCTCGCCCCCCTCCACAGGGAAGTCATTCGTCTGCCCAAAGTGTTTATTTTTTTTATTTATTTGTTGCATTGATATATTGTCACATTATTTATACTAATTGATATTTTAACTTAGGTTTCTTATGAGAAGTTTGAAGTTATTTTTTATGGATTAGTAGTGAATGTTAGTGTTAAAGATTTAACTAATACAAACCTTACTTTGTTGAGTTTATAGCTTAAGTATTTTATATACAATGTCTGCTTTGAAATCGTCTGGTTTGTTATGCCTAATAAAGGTTATTGAATTGAATTGAATTTATTTGTTGCGTTTCTGAACTCAAGGTGGTCCTCCTCAGTGATTCCCCACTACAACAACCCTGCGAGGTAGGTAAAGGCTGAGAGAAGGCAGTGATTGGCCCCCAAGGCCACACCCAGGGAACTCCTTGGCCGAGGGTGGATGTGAACCCTGGGCTGGCCAGGTCCTAGTCCAGCACTCTAACCACTAGACCACACAGCTGCCAAGGGTGAAAGGCTAGCCGGGTCTCTCTCTCAATGCCCGCTCCCATGGCCAACTCTTCTCTTTCTGGCCATGTGCACCCAAGTAAGCCTTCCTCTTGGCCCCATGCTGGCTTTCCGTTAGCTCAGAGCACAAGGGACGGCTGCCGATTCACTCCCTGCCTGAAACCTTGAAGAGCCACTGCCAGTCAGTGCAAGCAATATAGAGCTAGATGAGCCAATAGTCTGACTTCCAATAGGCAGCTTCCTCTTTTCCTCATATACTGACCAAGAAGGATGATAATGACGGACGGGGTACCGGTATAGAAACTGAATGTCTTTATTTAAACATTGGGGAGAACTTTCTGACCATAAGAGCTGTTTGACTGTGGAATCCTTTGAAAGGTGATGGACTCTTCTTTCTATTCCCCCCAATAAATTTTATTAGATTTTATACAAATATTATTATCAAATACAGTGGAACCTCAGCTCCTGAATGCCTTGGGAGCTGAGCGTTCCGGCTCCCGAATCAACAAAAACCGGAAGTAATTGTTCCGGTTTTCGAATGTTCTTTGGAAGCTGAACGGCCGGCATGGCTTCCTAGTCTTAAGTTCAGTTCCCCACTGTTCCCGAAGCTTATATTTCGTTTTTAAAGGCCTCGTGAAAATTCAGCCTTTTAAGGCGAATTTCTCCTAATATGCACATTTCCGTATGTAATCTTTCCTAGCATGCACATTGTCGCAAAGCGATTTCCCTCATGTTTTTGTTTGTGTTATTTTCAAGAATATAGACTTTTAATATACATTTTCGTACATGTTGCTTGACTGCAGAACTGCCTTGCAAGGTTCTGAGGAGTGCAGACTTCGAAGGATAGCTGTGCTTTGATTTGTATTATTGTTCCAGAAAGTGAAAAATTAGGTAGGCTTGCCTTCAAATATGAACTGGATTAAAGTTCTCGTCTACCGTCTTTCCCCCTTTTTAAGACACCGTCTTATAATTTTTCCCCCTCAAAAAAACACAGGATGGCTTATTTTCAGGGGGATGTCTTATTTTTATTACGTCAGTATGGTATGGTACAGCCTCTCCGTGCGCTGAGCAGGCGGGGCAGAACTCCACAAGAGGCACGTCGTCCCCCCCCGCGCCTCTCGCTGGTTTGCTGGCTCCATGCGCATGGGGAACAAGCGGGGCAGGAAGAGGCGTCTCCCCCCCCCCCGCGCGCCCCTCTCCCTGCGCGCTGAGCAGGCGGGGCAGAACTCTGCAAGAGGCGCGTTTCCTCCCCCACGCCTCTCACTGGTTCGCTGGCTCCCTGCGCATGCAGGAGGGGCTGAGGAGGCGACGGGAACAATGGCGGCACCACGGCTTACTTTTGGGGTACGTCTTACTTCTCACAAAGGTAAAAAAAACCTGCCATGGCTTACTTTATGACTACATATTAAAAAAGGGGAAACAGGGTACCTGTTGAAAGCAGCACAAACTTTGGGGGCACTCGTGTGATATATCACCCCCAGATCCACGTCAAAACACTGTTGCTTTTTCAAAATGGGTTTCTTGAACGTTGCAGCTCATAGTATGAGACACGTGATACAAGCATAAAGGAATTAGAGAGCAGAAGAAGTTGGCCGGGAAGAGATGAGAGGTGGAGCGGCTTCTTTCAGTAGCCGTTGTCTGCGGCTGTCGGGCCAAGTTATAGTTGCTAATAACTCCTCTGATCTATCAGCTGTGCACTTCCTGTCTGTAATCTGTAATGCATGCAAGATAAGGGAAATTTGGCAAGGAAAAAAGAGCAGGTTTTGCACCTCTGCTTGGTTATGTAAGTTCCATTTAAAAAAAAAATAGAGTTTGGGAGATACAGGACGATGACAACAAGAACAAGCCGTCTTAGAAACAGCTTCTTTTCCAGAGCGATCGCGGCCTTGAATGGGAAGCCTGGACTTTGAAGTCATCTAATCTTAGAATCATAGAATCATAGAATCATAGAATCATAAGAGTTGGAAGAGACCCCAAGGGCCATCCAGTCCAACCCCCTGCCAAGCAGGAAACACCATCAAAGCATTCCTGACAGGTGGCTGTCAAGCCTCTGCTTAAAGACCTCCAAAGAAGGAGACTCCACCACACTCCTTGGCAGCAAATCCCACTGTCAAACAGCTCTTACTGTCAAGAAATTCTTCCTAATGTTTAGGTGGACATTATGTTTAGGTGGATCTTACCTGTTATGTTTTATCATTGTATGGTTTTAATCAGTGTGTATGGTTTTAATCAGTGTTTTTGTAGTTGTTTTGTCTTTGCGTGGAGTGCCCTATCTGGGTGGATGGAGCAGCCAAGTAATTTCGTTGTTCCCGAAGGGGACAATGACAATAAATATATTCTATATTCTATATTCTATCTTAGAGTTGGAAGGGACCCAGGGGTCATCTAGACCAACCCCCTGCAATGCAGGAATCTCAGCGAAAGCACCCGTGACAGATGCCATGGAGTTGGGCGTGTTGAGCCTGGATAAGGAGAGACTGAGAGGAGATAGGACAGCCATATCTGAAGTCCTGTCACATGGAGGATGGAGCAAGCTTGCTTTTTCCTGCTCCGAAGGGCAGGACCCGAAGCAATGGATTTCAATTGCAGGAAAATGAGATTGCAACTAAACATCAGGAAGAACTTTCTGAGTTTAAGAGCTGTTCAGCAGTGGAAGGGACTTCCTTGTTTTGTTTTGGTTTTGGTTTTTTTTTTTAAATGATTTTTATTGGTTTTTACAGTTTTTAAGTACATAATCTATGGGAGGAAGGGAGGGAAACTGGGGGGGAAATAGGGAAAGAGCAGAAGTACCTGGAGGCCTAGGTGTGAAATTAGGATTAATAAGTAACTTTACATATGTATCTGATGATGATTTAAAAGGAGGTATGAATCTGTTAAAGAGGATTAATTATGAATTCAACATTGGGGGACTTGAGGAAGTCAACAGAAATATGAAATTGAGGAAAACAGAGTTGCCTGGCCCACAGAATTGGGCCAGGCCTAGGCAATGGTAAGGGAAATATTATTATGGTTAAATGTATAATGAATATGTATACCCCTGTGAGAGGGGGGGATGGATCTTAGCTTCCCACGGTGAGAGGGGGGAAGTATGGAAATTTAACCGGAAGGGACTTCCTTGGAAGGTGCTGGACTCTCCTTCCTTGGCGGTATTTAAGCAGAGGTTGGATGGCCATCTTCCTAGTGAATCTTTAGCTGTGAGTCCTTCGTTGCAGGGGGCTGGACTAGATGACCCCCAGGGTCCCTTCCAACTTTACAATTCTATGATTCAGTGTTTCTTTGATTGGGTATCATCTAGTTGGGGGAGGCAGGCTCTGTACTGGTGGTGTAGCCATTTTCAGCTTTCTCTCCCCCCCCTCACTTGACCCCCACTTCTGTCCTCATAGGTTTTTTATTATTCACAGCCCCCCTTTTTAGGGTCAAACTCTCAGAAGGTGGCTTGCAAAATTAGAAGTGAGCGTAAAAGCAATTACATTACAAGAAAACATTGCAGCTCAAAAAAAAAAAAGGCAGCGTTGAAAGCTCCGCAAAACCGCCTTCAGTTTAAAATGGAGGAAGCCACTTGGCAGACGTGTGCTCCTTGGGATCCTAGATCAGAAAGAGATTTAATCCCTTTAACCGCACACCCTGATAGTGGTCAGGCAGACATGTGGGGAAGCTTCAAGCAGGATATGAAGGCAGCGGTGCTCTTCCGCGGTGACTCTCCAGTATTCACAGGTAGACTGCTTCTGGACATGGATTCCCCATGCCCACGTAAATAGCCACTGGCAAACCTATTCGGTGTCAATTTTTGTCCAGTCCCCCTTTAAAGCCGACAGAGCCACGTCCTGTACCAACGAATTGCATCATTTTCAGGGGTATTTTCCCTTGCCTCTCTCTTGTAAACGTTTTGCAGTCTCCTGCTAGAGGAAGGCGCAGGTTTTAGACTTGCCTTTGCGTTCCTGATCTGGACTCCTGAGTTCAGCGTGTGCTCAGAGAGGCAAGAAAACCTGCCGATCCCTAAATTGCTAATGCTGCAATTATTAATGCTGTAATTATATTCTGGAGCGTGCAGTCCCAGAAGTGGACAACATGAAATCACTGCATAAAAAAAGGAAACGAAAAGCCCCCATCGCTTTATGTTCCAGCTTAGGTGGACGAGTGGGTCTCCCTCCCCATGACTGTTTCTGGTTCCTCCAACTTCTGAAAGAGAGAAAGGGGGTTATCCAATTGTGTGGTCGCAGTTAGAATGGATGCTGCCCACAGCTGCTCTTCCTGATGAAAAAAATATTTTCTTTGTTGTTTTGAAACACCAGTCCCTAGCAGAAGCTCCTTCCTGTAAGCTTCCTACACTGTGTGGTTTGGCTTTATGGTATCCTGACCCACCCCAAGGGCTCAGACATGAAAGGAGGCTGATTTTCTTGCCCCTGAGGGTTATTAGACATTGCAGCCAAAGCTTGCTTCTTCTTTTTTTAATGCTTTATTGGTCTTAAAAACAAAACAAAACAGTCAACAAAATAGTCCAAAATCGATACATATTGCCAAAAATAAAGGTGGGGGGGAGAGAAAAAGAATTCAAATATAACTAATTCAAATATAGGTAGGTAGCCGTGTTGGTCTGCCGTAGTCGAAACAAAATAAAAAAAAATTCCTTCCAGTAGCACCTTAGAGACCAACTAAGTTTGTTCTTGGTATGAGCTTTCGTGTGCATGCACACTTCTTCAGATACACTGAAACAGAGGTTACCAGACCCTTATATTTAACTGACTTCTGTTTCAGTGTATCTGAAGAAGTGTGCATGCACACGAAAGCTCATACCAAGAACAAACTGAGTTGGTCTCTAAGGTGCTACTGGAAGGAATTTTTTTATTTTTAATTCAAATATGACTTCAAATCACCCCATTGTGATTCCTAAATTTACATTTTCGACTGTGCACTTTCCTTTATCTCTCCTAAGTTGTTTCAGTTGTATTAATTTTGTAAAATTCTCTTATTTCACACAGAAGTGTGCTTTTCCTGATGAAAAAATGGGGTGATTGGAAGTCATATTTGGATTAAAAATAAAAAAAATTCTCGCCGCAATTGTAGCATACAGAAATAACGCCCCCGTTTCCTTGACTTCATGAGAAAGACAACAGTGACTATGAAAGAGAATGGGAACCTTTCATAGTTTATTTGCAGAAACAAAAGAAGATATGACTTGATGGCAGGATATAAATAAACATTCATAATTTTATTAGTAATAATAGACAGTAGATAAGGAAGCACAATAGTGTAATTTTAGAGATAGCAGCGTATATAAGGGGAAATAAATCAGAAGTGGAAGTTGGGGGAGGCCCAGGAGGGAGGGAAGAGGGATTGTAATATGAGTGTTTTGAATATGTGGTGTATGTAATAATAGGAATATATATATATGATGGTAGACTTGGAAGAGACCCCTCCCCGGGTCATCTAGTCCAACGTCTTGTACAGAATCTCTGACAGGTGGCCCTCTCAACCTCAGCTTAGTAAACTCCAACAAAGGAGAGTTTACCTGGTTGCTCTGAGTTCGAGTTAGGGTGCAGGGGATCCTGGCTTCTAATCCTAGGGGTGTTCAGGGAGACGGGACGGCTACACCATAGCATTTAACCCCAGCAACAACCCTCTAGGGTAGGTTAGGCCGAGAGGACCTGACAGGCCCAGGGTTGCCCAGTGAGCTTCATGGCCAAACGAGGATTCGAACCCTGGTCTCCCAGGCCCCAGCCCAACACTCTAACCACTGCACCACACTGGCTCTCAAAGCATGTTTGTTACAGCAATCTCTGAGTGATATTCCAGACAGGGGAAAAAATATTGCTGTAATGACCGTTCCCCACATCAAATGGGGTGCACATTTTGCGTGGTCGCGAGTAGCCTCCTGGGATCACGGTGCAGCTCCTGGCAGTTGGGTCTGGCACCACCTACTCCACCTACTCCAGCAACCGCCCAATCCCAGCTGGGGAGGTGTTGCCGGGAGGTTGCAGGCCTTGGGCGGAATCCTTTAGTCATTTACCTAAAATGGGGGGCGCTTGGGGCGGTGACCCCTGCCCCCATTGCGGCGGTGATATCAGGGTTCCCGTTAAAGGGGTCTTAGGGAGAGGCATTGACCATACGCCCAGAGGTCGTCATTGCCCTCCCCCTCCAGCGGCAGCGAACAGTGGGGCGGGCTATCTGCTTGAACATATGTTCTCCAGAGCTAGCCCACTCCCCACACATGCTGGATAACCCTGAAATTACCAAGAACCCCGGCTGGGGGGCTGGGAAGGATAAACGCCCAATGCCTGAGCCAAGGTCTCCCTACATCTGAATATTAATAAAGTTGTGGCCAATTTAATCCCATAGAACGTTGTCACGTGTCGTTATTTCCCTCAGGGGCTGCCCGGGGTTCGGGGGGACTCCGCCTGACCACGCAATCTATACAACAGCCCGATAAGGTCTGCCAGTATTTCCCTCCATGTTGCAGCTGAGGCTGAGAGGTGACTTTGCTCAGGCCAAGTGCAGAGTTCACGTCAGAGGTGAGACCTGGGGAATTCCTGGCCTGTTGCTCATCGTCTTAATGAGTCGGCTGCACCAACTCTTACTAAGGCTCATAGTTGATGAAATGCACTTAATGAAATGCATATCTGTGCATATTATTATTACGTCTGATGCGTCAGTGTAATAATCTAGGGATACGAGAGATGTCTCTTGTCAGGGACGTTGGTCTCCTTACAGACTTGTAACAATGGGAGCCAGTTTCGTATTAACACAGATCTCTTCACAGGGAGGAAAGGAAGTGTGGGGAAATTCCAATATATATTTAAATGGCCGTTATTTTTATTCTTATTAGCTGTAAGGGTTGGAGAGCTCTGCCCCAAAGAGCCAGCTTTTCTGTTTCGCTTGGTGAGGAATCGTGTGTCATCTGAAAGCTTGCGTGTGTGGGGCCCATCCCAGTCCTTCCTAGTGCTTCTGGATTTCTCTGTTCCAAACTGAACTGTGCTGTGTAGCACCCAGTTCCCCCTCCCAGGAAAACCCTCCCTCCCTTGTCTCCCAATTAGGAGTTATACTGTACTTCGGTCGGAGAAATAAGGATTGAAGTTGGTCTCTTCTCTGTTGTCGGCCATAACATAGAGATCCTTGCTTGGCATCCGCTGTTTCCAACAGGACACTGGATTTGACTGGACCCCCAACTGAAGGCCACAGCGGCCAGAGACCACAGAGAAAGCAACACCTGCCCCTCAGTACTTGTGCATCCCACCTCCCAGGATCTAGTGCCAAAGGTATACTGCTCCTGCCACTGGAGGTTCTTTTAGCTGCCACGACAAATAACTATTGGTAAATAACTTTTGAACAATGCTTTTTCCTCCAACTCTTGGTTCTTATCCCCGTCTCCGTTTTCCCTGGGAAAGCGCTTAATCGGGGGTTTCTGCGGATTGCCATTTGTCCCGATTTACCACTAAAGAGCAGTTTTCTGGGGGGAAACAGGGCGAGGGCAAAACCACTGCAGCCCACTTTTTCTTAGCAAAAGTCTCCGTTGTTGGAGACCCCAGGAGGGGAGAATGTTGCTCTTGTGCTTGGATTCTGCTCGCTGCTTTACCATAACGGGCACCCGGTTGGTCCCTGTGAGAACAGGATGCTGGGCTAGATGGGCTATTGGCCTGATCCTGCAGGCTCTTTTTATGTTCTTATGGTCTTACCAGGAAAATGGGAACGGCAGATGCTAGATTTGCGAGCCAACCTTCCCTGAAATGAGTTGTGTGGCTTGGTTAGAGCATTTTGCAAAAATAAATGACGACCATTAGGTGCATTTTGTTTTGCACAAAGTTTAACCAAGTTGCTGGGATGCTGTGGCTTCTCTGCCTGCTTTTGTCCTTCCAGATATTGCAAGAAGTGACCAGGAAAAGCCTCTCGGGCTCTTCCAAGCTCTTTTTACGTTCCGCCCTCTGTCTGGCGTGCTCCCTCTTTCTTTCTTTCTTTCTCCCCCTCCCTCCCTCCCTCCCTTTCCCTCTGTCCCCTCTTCTTCTCCTCCTTTGCTCTTTAGAGATTGGTGATAAGGATTCCTCCGGCACTTAATGAGCTGGGAGAGGCCTCCCTCCATTGGAGTGGAGCAGCCCAGGTGTGCAACATTTTGACAGGTACAGCCAAGCAGGCCCGCCCCAAACCCACACACCCCCTCCTTGCCCGGAGAGGTATATAAGGCAACCTTAAATTATGTAGAGGAGCACACACTCTTGTCTTGACAGCTTGCAAGCGGGATCGCCCACGTTACCCCAGAGGGTCTTATTGGGGGTGGGGGGTAACTGGTGGAAAGCGAAGAGCACCCTGGAGCCCGAGGAGAGGACAGCAGCGCTGCTTAACCTCACTGCTAACATGTTGTACCTTGAGAATAATGCCCAGTCCCAGTATAGTGAGGTAAGGAGACATTGCAGGTCTTTGATAACATTTCTCTCTCTCTCTCCCTTCCTTCCAGGGAGAAAGTCTGCAACGCTTTAAAAAGCTTTCTTTTCGCCTCCCCCCAACCTCCCATTTTATTAACTGGGGGGCAGGGGTGGTTAATATTTGGGTCCTGGGCAGTGCTGCAGCATTTTGAGAATTGAAATAATGATAATAAATCAATACCCAACCCTATCAGTTTGTAGAAATTGGTTGCTTTGGTCTCTGTTGTTGACTGTAAACCATTTGTAACTGTCTCTCTGTTGCCACAATAGATGCTTGGGTGCGAAGAAGCACATTGCGGAGGGCTTGACTAGGTTTAAAAAGCAGCACAGAGAGAGGCTCTTTGGAGAGCAGATTGCTTGCAGATAGCGAGTTAATGGAGCTAGTTTTCCGTAAGGTGGCTAATTATCCCATCCAGGCGGAGAAAAGCCCTTTCTGAATCTCTGTCAACAAGCCATGCATATAATGCGGCTGTAATGTGTGTGCCGAGCATCACCTGGACTCCTTGTTTGCAGAGCCATTATTTCTGTCTGGGTGCAAGAGGGAGTCTGTGTGCGCAGAGCGTGCGCTCGAAATGTTGGGCTGATCCGAGTCTCAGGGCGCTTGTTCGTGTGTGTTCGTGTGTGTGTGTGTGTGTGTGTGTGTGTGTGTGTGTGTGTGTTTATGGGGGAAGCTACACACAGAGGAAGTTAGCCCTTATGTTCCAGGTTGACAACAATATGAGCTTACATTCCAGAGGAGAGGGCAGCTGTGTTGACACGCCATCTGAAAAGGGGAGGCAGAGGAACCCTGTGATTTGAGAAAGCCTCCCGGAGGAGGAAGATCTCCCTGCAGCTTGCCCAGATAGTTTTTTAAATAATAATAATAATAATAATCAGTGGGCCCATTTGAGAACTGAATTTAATTTATTTCTTAAATTTATATCCTGCCCTTCCTCCGGGATAGCAGTTGTCGTAGAGTGTGTCGATGGAAAGGAGAAATGGTTCAAGAAAGCAAAATAAAAAAATTCCTTCCAGTAGCACCTTAGAGACCAACTAAGTTTGTTCTTGGTATGAGCTTTTGTGTTTGTATCTGAAGAAGTGTACATGCACACGAAAGCTCATACCAAGAACAAACTTAGTTGGTCTCTAAGGTGCTACTGGAAGGAATTTTTTTATTTTGTTTTGACTATGACAGACCAACACAGCTATCTACCTGTTCAAGAAAGCAGTTCTGTCTTGGCAAATTTCTTTTTGTGCAAACGGCTCCACACAGTTGGGCAAGCATTTGCTGGGCACGGCTGGACTGAGAAGCTTGGGAGAGGCTTAAGTAGGAAGACAAGGGGCCCCTTGCTGGCTTACCCACTTCCCCATCCAGCTAGTGCCTTGCTTTCTCTCCAGATGTGGCCAGGCAGAGATGCCTCTTTGTTCAGCTGTGGTTTGTTCTGGTTACGTTGCTCCATGCCTCAGTGGCCCATCTGTAAAATGGAAAGATCGGCCAATGTAGCCAAGAAGAGAACTTCTGACCCTGATTCTCTGGGGCTAGGGCTGGAGGTATCTCTAACTCCATCCTGGACTGGTCTTGGCAAACTTTACCCAAGAACCAAGCGCAGCATGGACGCTCTGTGTCGATGGCCTCTTGTGTTGTGTCTTTGGAATAATTCTGCTTCTCTCCTGTACCTCCGCTGCCTGTGTTGAGTGAATCTATCTGTCGCTGTTTCTTGCTCCCCATTGTTCTTGTGTCTCTCAAACACTGGCCAGGTCTGATCCGCCTCCGTTACCTCTTTGCAGGAGAGGAAGGGACTCCACCACACCTGATTCTTCCAGGCTTCCTTCCCCTTGCCCTTCATTCACCATGTTCAAATGTTTCATGCATTGCAGAGTTAGCGGTGTCCCTTTGTTGAAAAGGGGAAGCTTCGGCTCTGTTTCAAATCGGACAGTGCTGCTTCCTTCCTTCCTTTTAAGCGTTGATACCGTGCAGGCCTCGCGAAATGGTCTTTTGACGCGGCTCTCCTGGTGTGGGGAGGAGGGGGCTGGGTCTTAGCAAACGACGTTCATTTCTGCTTCTGAACCACCATATCCATAATTAAGAGGGGGGGGGGAGGGAAGCCGCTTTGCAGTTTGAGAAAATTACATGGCGGGGGAAATCACAGCGCTATTTTTTGCAACAGTTTGGCTCTGGCACCATTTTCTTTGCAATTCCGGTGGGACGTGAAAATCATGTAATTCCAAATGGTTGACATTGCTCCGGAGTCCTTGACAGAAACCCAAGCGAAAATGCTGATTTTAAACAAAGTTTTAGGAATGCTGCCTCAACCACCCATTACCACCACCGCCCGAGTGTGAAAATATCCAGACTCGGGGGGCGAGGGTTGCGCAACCCATCTCTTGTTTGGGCCCGAGGACTTCCTTTCAAAGACGTCGTCTGCGTCTGCATGTTGAGTGTCACCGATTGCTGGACCACCTTTCGGAAGCAACCTAGACCTGGCCTGAGAGGGATTTTGCCATCTTTTAGATTTGGAGGAGCACGGAGAGGATAGGGGTCAGGAAGGGTGGAGCGGAAGGGCTGGAGGGAGGGGAGCTGGAGAACGTTTGGAGGTGGGAGACGACAGTGGAGAGGAGCACTGGCCAGGTGAACAAGGCTCTCAATGGCAGCTGGCCAGGATGGCTCTGTTCTCACAACAGGAGGGGAGAGGGCTCTTGGGCTCGGATCCTGCTTGCAGGCTTCCTGCGGGCACCTGGTTGGCCACTGTGACTGGGGCCCCTTCTTATGCTGTTTTTATGCTAGTTACAGGTAGGTAGCCGTGTTGGTCTGCCGTAGTCAAAACAAAATAAAAAAATTCCTTCCAGTAGCACCTTAGAGACCAACTAAGTTTGTTCTTGGTATGAGCTTTCGTGTGCATGCACACGAAAGCTCATACCAAGAACAAACTTAGTTGATCTCTAAGGTGCTACTGGAAGGAATTTTTAAATTTTGTTTTTATGCTCTTATGGGGCTATAAGAGGTCAAGGAATAGGCTTGGCCATCTGGCCTAGTGAGGATCAGTGACTGTGGCTCTTTTCCAAGTCATAAGGCCCACAGAAAGGTGGGAGAATGGGCGTCGGCTTCTTCGTTATTGCTGGGGGTTGGGCTAGATGACCCTTAGGGGATCCTTTCCAGCTCCACAATTTTCTTCTTCCATGATTCCGTTTTTGCAACTCCTACCCTTCTGGCTCCCGCTACCTCTTCTTCCTTGTGACTCATTCCTCTCTGCCCCAGACGACGTCTCTGGCCAGGGGTTTCCTGTGAGTGAGTTCCACCCGAGAGCCTGGGAGGCAGAACTGTTGTGCAAGTCCTAATGAAGGCCCTGCGGAGAACAGAGCCCTCCCAGGTTTCTCTGCAGAGGGAAGGCCTTTCCACTCCCTTGCGCTCCTTGGCCACCCTCCATTCGCCGGTGAAGTCCAAATCCTGAGCAATCAGCTGGGCTGGGGGTGCCCGTTGAACACGCCGCCCCTGCTGTGTTGCACCCAAAGAGCTTAGACCACAGCAACAATGTCCCCTCGTGGAGGAGAGAGCTATGGATGGCCACTAGCCACAATGGCTGTGCTCTGCTTCTTCTCAAAACCAGTTCTTGGGGAAAAATCCTGCTTTTAGGTTTCCCATTGAGGAAACCATTGCTTGTAAGTTTCCCATCTGGTTGGCCTTCACAAGAACCGGATGGGCCATTGGCCTGTGTCAGGGCTATTCTGATGCTCAGATGGAACCTCCAGCCCCAGAGGCAGTCTATCAGGATTCCAATGTTGCTCAGGGCATTTGGCCCCTGTGAGAACAGGATGCTGGGCTAGATGGGCCTGCGGAGTTCATGGAGTCCAACGCTCAAAAGTGTGCCTCCATTCATGTGCCAGAGCTCAGGGGCTGCTGATGTCATAGAGGAAGAAGTGAGGCAAGATGCAGGCTGCTCTCGCCTGTGCCAGACAGACACCCGGCTCCTCCTCGGCCCTGACTCACCCAGAGCAGGGTGCCGGTGACCTCGTTGCAGCCATTGGCCAAGTGGGAAAGGGGGGAACATTCTTGAAAGTCGCTGGGTGTGAGGCATTGAACTCCCTAACCCCGCAGAGCATTTGGGCTGGTTAGGCAACAGGCAATACATCTACCACTTAGGTTTTTGGGGGTTTTTTAATGCTGGAAGGGGGGAGAGCGAGGGAGGAGATCTGCAGGCTGCACACGGTGTGAAGGGAAGGCTCCGCCCTCCTCTGCCTGTGTCTTCAGGAGGTTGTTGAACCCGGGACACCTGACACGCAATCCTCTGCAGCGCCATTTTCCCAGGGCTGTTGCGTACAGCAGTTTTTGAGAATGTTTGCACGCCCCGGTGCCTTGGGTAGTTCACGACACGGAGCGCACCATTGCGGTCCTGTGAATGCTGCTCCTGAAATCCCCGTCTGCCAGGGGACAGGGCAAGGAACCGTTTTCCCAGTTGCAGAATATTGAGAGAGAGAGAGAGAGAGAGAGAGAGAGAGAGATTATAAACACTCAGCATTATAATATCAAAAGTGTTGCTTGTGCGCTAGGCTCGAAAGGCAAGGCACCTATCAGAATCCTCTCCCATAAACCCGGATAATAATAATAATAATAATATCCAGGTGCAATGAGCTAAAGGAGAACCTCCATGGTCAGGGGCAGTGAAGACCTCTGGGTGCCAGGGGACACACAATGCGAGGAACGCCTTCTACCTCCGGGTCCTACTCATTGACTTTCTGAAGTGGGGGCATCTGGTTTCCCAGCATGGGAAGTCGATGTCCAGACTATAGTTGGATCCTCTTGGTTTCATTCCACAACAGACAAAACACACAGAGAGACATTTGGCTGAGTGTCGGGCGATGTTCCTGCATGGGCCAAACACCATTCTCAGATGGCCAACTTGAGAGGCAGTGTGGTATAGTGGTTAGAACAGGGCCTTTCCTCAGGTCCCTAGATGTTGTTGGACTACAACTCCCATCATTCCTAATCACTGGCACTGCCTCTCAGCTGCACCTACCTCACAGGGTTGTTGTGTGGATGAAATGGGGGGGGACTATGTGTGCCACGTTGAACTCCCTGGAGGGGAAAAGTGGGGAGGGGGGGTTAAAATGCAACAATGCAGTGCAATTGCAATACTTAAAAGTGTTTTAGCTTTAAACTCAAGGGCTGCTTTCAAATGGCTATATTTGGGAGAGAGAGAAAAGTATGGCGAAGAAATCTACCTGTAGTAGCCAGGTTGCAGACAGCTCTCTTCCCCCTCCCTCCCTCCCCTCCTCTTCTCCCCCCTCTACCCCCCACAGCCCATGTTCTCTGGCCCCTTTCCAAGGGGGAAGGCAGTTCTGTCTTCAAAGGAAGAGACTTAACCAATCATTCAGTGGAATGAGCTCCACCACCATGAAGGTGCTGACAAGGAAATTATTGCGGCTATACAAACACTGATGCTACTTTCCTCCTCTTTCTCTCCTCGCATCCCCTCCCCACCCCCACCCCAACCCGCCTGGCTGCTTAAAATGGACAAAGGAAGTTTGGTGTTCAAAATCTGGGAAGGACCCTCTCTGACCTTAAATTGAGTCCCGTTTCCTTTTATGACCTGGAGCTGCATTAACTGCCCTGTTGTTTAATTTTTGCTCTGAAATCTCTCACCCATTCCATAGCACTTTTTAGTTGCTTAGCTGATTTTTTTTTGGGGGGGTGGGGGGGGAAGGAAGCCAGTTGCCACTGAAGCACCATTTGAACTCTGTTCCGCTTGTCTTTGGCTCATCCGGACTTTGCGCCTTTCTCGGCGAGTGCTGCCTTCGGAGAAGCACTGCGCTCAGAATCCTTCCCAGTCGCAAGTGCAATAATCCCAGCTCCTTTTGATATAGGATTGCCATGTTGGTTAAACTGTACGGATGGAGGCTGATTCTCACCAGGCAGTCAAAATCTGGCAGAAGCAGTCTTTACTGGCCAAGCGCATACCTCTGGACCTGTTGTGGATCTGGGTGTTGCGTTGCGTTTTGTACTTTGCATTTTGCACACCGTCATTTGCCAAAGGTGTAACTGCACCATGTTCTGCAGATGGCATCAGTTGCTCAACTGTATCAGTGCCTGGTTCTGCAACTCAAAACAAGCATTGGGATGGGAAAATCTGACAATTGCAACCTTTCTTTGCTTCTCATTTTCCCAAACTTCGTGTCCAGTTCTCCACAGTTCCACATCCGTTGCTTTTTTAAAAAAAGTCCTTACAAAAAAATGATCAGCCTTTTAGTGCCAATTTCTCCCAAATATATACAGATGTTCGCATGCAATTTTGCCTAATGGGCTCATTTTTCCAAAGTTGTTTCCCCTAATGTGGTGGATTGCTCTAGGCTTCCTTCCCACAAATATATGCATCCACACACACAAACCTCTTACCCTTGTGCATGAATTACTTGAACGGAGAATTGCATTGCAAAATTTGGATAAGTGCGAATTTCGAGGGATGGTTGCATTTTGGCTCACTCATCGCTTTGGAAACTGCAGATGAGGTCGAGTTGCCTTTAAGTGCAAGTGGAATTGAATTTATCCCCATATCTAAATTCAAAACCTTGGGAATATATGGAAACCTTCCTTAACGCTGATGTTTCTCTGTCTCATCAAAGCTATCCTTCTGCTTCGCGCGAAATGTAATTCCTCCAGCAAATCTCTCACCAGATTCACCTTTGAAATCTTCACCAAGCTAGACAGTTGCTACTTATGTGGGAAATGGACTCCAGATCCTGTGTCTTTAAAATTACCTGTCTTCAAAATCCCCAAGGATCTCCAACCCCACCCTCTTTTGAAGTCAACCTGCAGCTTCAGCTTCAATTAGTTACATGGGTGGGTTTTGTCTCACTGATGGGGGGGGGGGAATCTGTTCCTCTCCCTCTTTTTACACACTTCCACCCCCACCCCAAATCCCTTCCTGCTCTGGCTTTAGGTCTCCCCTAGTTGTGTCTTCCTTGCCACGAAGTGATTTCTGAGAAATGTTCACACCTTGTTGTGACGCCCTGGGTTTGTGTACATCGATATTAATGCGCCTTTGAGCACTAAGCAAGTGATCGACGGCAGGGATTACGGGGCCGGCTTCAGAAAAGGGACGAGCGCTTCATGGGAACCTCACAAAACAATAGGTTTGGGGCACTTCCGGGTGGAGGGTGGTGGTTGTTTTATATACTGAGTCACGAATGCAGGTTCGGCGAGGCCAGTGCGGCTGCCCCGTTCCCCTTGGCTCTCAGTTCAAATTGCAAATCAGGATAGCGCAGGATCCAGGTGTATGGCAGGGTGCAAGGCAAAGGTGTAGCAATAGTTTTTGGGATGGATCATCAGAGCATTTCCCCCCAACCTGCCCCCTCCAGATGTTTTGGGGGCTAACTCTCACCAGCCACTGTTGATAGGTGTTGGGCTGCAGAACATCTGGAGAGAATTAGGTTGGAGAACTTCTGGCAAGGCCCCTAAAGCCCTTAGAGACCCAGGGTGAGGCACTGCGGGAAAGGCCAAATTCTGGGCTAGGGATCATTAGGAAAGGAATCCGGCTGCTGCAGACATCAGAACCCCGTTCTACAAGTCTATGGTGCGACCACATTTTGAATGCCGTGTGCAGTTCCGGTGGCCTCGCTTCAAAAAGAAGACTTGGAAGAGTTGGAAAAGGTTCACAAGAGGACCACCAAAGTGATCGTGGGGATGGAGCAACTTAGGAAGAAAGATCACAGCGTTTGGGACATTTTAATTTAGGGAAAAGGAGAGTAAGAGGTGAAAAGATAGAAGCTTATAAAGGAGGAAGTAGGTAAAGGAAAGTTTTTCTCCCTCTCTCAAAACACGAGAAGTTGTGGGCATCCAGTGAAGCTGAATGTTGGAAGATTCGGGACAGATTTCTTTATGCAGCGCCTAGTTAACCCGTGGAACTCCCTCCCACAGGAAGCAGTGATGGCCACCATCTTGGATGGCTTTAAAAGAGGATTGGACAGATTCATGGAGGAAGAGAAGGCGATTGATGTCTACTGGCCGTGATGGCTTTGCTCTGCCTTTGCAACTGGATGCAGTAATGCCCTCTGAATGTCAGCTGCAAGAAATCGGATGAGGGGAGAGAGTTTGAATATGGAGGCTTCCTGTTGGGGCATCTGGTTGGTCCCTGTGAGAACAGGAGGCTGGGCCAGCTGTGGCATTAGCCTGTTCCAGCAGGCTCTTCTTCTGTTCTTACTGATAAGGCTAGATAAATTTCTCTCTCTCTCTCTCTCTTTGCACACCCTAAACAACTTTTCACTCTGTCTCTCAGGGCCGACACCATAACGTTCCCCATTAGCAGACAATCCACAACGATTTGCAGCAGATTCCCTTGCAGCGTCATTGAGGTGCAGCTCTCAGAGTTGTGCTTTGCCGTCCTGGCTTCGCCTGCTGCATCCCTGACTTCCACTCAAGATATTTCCTCTGTTCATGCTCCTCTCCCCCATCTGCTTTAATGCTCTCGGGGCACAGGTTCATAGAATTGTAGAGTTGGAAGGGGCTCTGGGAGTCATCTAGTCCAACCGCCTGCAATGCAGGAATCTCACTTGAAGCATCCAGGAGGGAGCTGGTCACTTGGTCTAGTGCACACCTATCATTTCCTGATCCCTTAACTATCTGGTGGGGTTTCCCTCCTGCTCCTTCCTCCACTTAGCCACGGTATAGTGTTGTGTCTGTGAAGTGTAGGTGGGTTCCCAAGACACAGCGATAACAGCAAAACCTTTATTGAACTACATAACTGGGCAACAGGGGCAAAGCAACTGCTTATATACATTCCTGAAAGCCTGGGCCACTCCCACTCCCAACGTGATTGGCTGTCTAAACTTCCAAGCTGCGAATCACGACTCAGAGTTCAAGGGCCAATGGCAGAGGCCCAAATTCTGAAATGTTCTGTGATTGGACAACATGTATCGAATCAGAACACAGGAGTTCAGAATCCTTAGTCCAGACTCAAGCTCAGGCAAAAATACATAACAGTCTGCACTGGGATAGTGCTAAATGGGGTTAACTTTTAACCAGGGCTTCCCAACCAGCTTCAAACCCTGGTTTCAGACACATTAACTAACAGGCAATGTGCAGTGCCGCACCGTAGTTGGTGTTGAAAAGAGATGGGAGTGAGGAATTTGTGTGGGAAGGACGTGGGGCATGGGCGCATGTGTGTATGTGAAAAACCCACAGGTAGCTCTCAGAGCCTTCACAGGAGCTAAAATTCTGAATTTGGGTTGGATGGTTTATTGGTTTGTTTTTTGTTCTTGTTTTATCATTTATTTTGTGTTCTCAATTTGTATCTTTATGTTACGAACTACAGATGACGGGCAGTACAGTGGTACCTCGGGTTACGAACCCAATCCGTTGCGGGGTGCTGTTCGCACCCCGAAAAGTCCGTAAACCGAAGGGCACTTTTGCACATGCGTGAAAGCACGATATCACACTTCTGCGCATGCGTGAACTGCGCAGGACGCTTTTGCGCATGCGCAGAGCACGCAGAACGCTTCTGAGCATGCATGCGCGGCGAAACCCGGAAGTAAACACTTCCGGGGGTTGCCGTGTTCGCAACCCGAAAAAACGCAACTCAAAGCATTCGTAACCCGAGGTATGACTGTATACAAATTTTATAAATAATAATAATGTAGCAATGCTTAAGAGATCAGAAGATGATTCCCTCTGCACCACTATGGCTAGGAATGATGAAAGAGACTCATGTTTTGGAGTTAATGCAAGGTAATAGCAGTTTAAATTGTGCCATGTGTTCTGGCGCATTGCAGACCCTTCAAAGTTTTCATGCACACCTAAAAAAAAGAATGGGAAAAGTTCTGTGAATCTTTGCGGTGGAAAAGGCAAGAGGGTGAGGATTCTGACACAAGGGTCCAGGCGTTTTTGAAATGGTTGTCTGAATGCGCAAGAGGAGTTGATGGGAATTAGGGAGGTTTTGCCTCCCTTGGCAACCTCTTCTTTGAAAGAGGTGGACTTTTCCATGAGGAATGTGTGCCTGTCTTTTGCAAGTTGACATCTCGTCCTGTCAGCAGATCTGTAGCATCTCTGCATGAAACTCTATCTGCTTCTGGAGGGCTCCCTGGCAGTTGAATGACAACACATGACGCTAAAGCTGCCGATTGAGGCGAGAGTATTTTAGAACCCAGGAAACCATCTCAGGGACATGGGCAGACAAAACAAGCAGATTTGTTTTAAAGGGCTCTCCCGCAACAATGCATCTGGGGCTAGCGAGGTAGATGTCTTGAGCTAAGAAGTGACCCATTTGGGCACTTGCTCTGTGCCATCTTGAAGGAGAAAATGGCAATGAGTTGGTGTGGCCCTAAATACTCGATACAGGGCAGTGGAGGTTCTGGTCCAGCTGCTCTGAGCATCAACTGCTACCCTGCTTTCTGGTTACTCTGGCAGAAATCTTTGGTTTCCTTTGGGGACGGGCCACAGGCAGAGAATCTGAAGTTCCCAGGCTCAATCCCCACTGCAATCTCTGGGTAGGACTGGGAGAGGCTCCTGCCTGAAATCCTGGCGAGCCATTGCTGCCAGCCAGTTTTGGCAATACTAAGCTAGATGCACCAATGGTCTGAGATAGTATAGGGCAGCTTCCTGGGTTCCTTTAGTTGCAGATGGTGAGGGTTGGAACTGGGGCCTGCTCTTCCTCTGGGCTGGGTGAGATGGCCTGGACAAACACACTGTCTCCTCAAAATAAAAAAAATTCCTTCCAGTAGCACCTTAGAGACCAACTAAGTTTGTTATTGGTATGAGCTTTCGTGTGCATGCACACGAAAGCTCATACCAATAACAAACTTAGTTGGTCTCTAAGGTGCTACTGGAAGGAATTTTTTTATTTTGTTTCGACTATGGCAGACCAACACGGCTACCTACCTGTAACTAGAACACTGTCTCCTGGCAGCTATAAATATCTGGAGAGATGTGTTGTTCCTGAGATGTGTACCCCCACCCTCAGTCGACCACAATGCAGGAGGCTTGTCCTGGGCTCGAGTCTTCCCGTCCTGTCGCCCTCTGGCCACGCTTCACCCGAGGTCACCACATCTGCTCACCTTTCCTCTGCGGGTGACGCAGGCCGGCCTCCTGTCAGCCCTGAGTGATGATGTGCTTTTGCCCATTGCAATAAAATGTGAGATGGCTGGTGATAATCGTTGCAGTTGACAAAAGATGGAATGAAAGGAGAATGGCGAATAAACCCTTGGCACCGGCGCTTTCCTTGTTCGCCCTTTCCGCGAACCCTTTCCAACTTTCCTTCAGCTCTGATCTCCCGATACAGCTTTTCCTTCTCTTTATATATATATATATATATAAAAAGAGTTGCCTTCAGTCACCCAAAGGCAATTTTGCTCTTGTCTTGGAGATTGCCACCCAAGGTTGTTTGTTTCCCAGCGCCGAAGCTTCGGTGAGATTGCGGCATCTTTGCCAAGGCTGATTTGGGCAGACAGTTGCTTTTCTGCATCCAGAAAAAAAACCACACACAAAAAATATTTGCTTTAGGTTCAGAAAGCTCTTCTCAAGCCCTCCCATCATTTATACCTCATTATCCTTTTGCACTGATAATCAATGATGATAAGAGTGATTTCTTAAACTCTGCCCGGTTGCTCATCTGGGCAGAAATTTTAAAAAAATTAAAATGGGAGGGTAGGGAAGCAGAATCCCATCTGTTGGCATTGTTGTAATCTCCATGGAGCCTACATGTTGTAGGCAGGATCCTGCCCCAATGTTTATTTATACCTGGAAATGTAGAAATGGCAGGTAATTTGAGGACTGTGTGTTTCTGAAACTAGGACTGCACATCCCTGTCATGAATTCCTTGTAGGGTTTTGGACACGTTTTTTGATCTGGAAAAGGATAAACATACCGTACTTCACAATGAAGTGAGGTTCTGTATAATATATATTTACTTACGGTTGATAAACAATCATATTGATAAACAGGACAGGTTATTTTTACTTCTCAATATGCGAACGATAGTCCTGCTTTTTTTAAAGGGGTTGTACTTTAATTTCTAACTTTTGTCTTTGTGTGTGTTTGGTCGTTTGTAAGCTCCAAACATAAAGGGATCTTTCTTGGAATTTTCTAACCTTGACATATCAGTTGCTTGTGACCGAGTCCACATTTAAATGGAATTATTTGCGTTTTGGGTCCTGCTCTGTGCTTACCCCAATGGGAATGAATGCTTGCAACAGACTTTGGTAGGGATAACATACACACATCCTAGAAATAGTTTTATAAACAGTTATTTTTTTTAAGATCACAGAGATCACCGCTGTGTAGGGAGAGCTGACTTGCACTTTGGGGTGAAAAGGACTTGCATAACAGGGGAAATGAATCCACACGCACAACAGTCAGTCAGGACTGGTGTGTGTGTCTCTTTATTTTCAGGGAAAGAGAGCCAAATAAGTGTGTTAAATAGTATCATAAAAGAGTATCATTGCAGGGCAATGAGGGAATCCATACTCTTTCACTGTGATGCTACAATGACTGCACTTCTAAAAACTCAGGGAACTTCGAGCTCCTGGGTTTCAAAAGTGAAGTTTGACATCTTCCCTAAATATTTCCTTGCCGTACACCGATGCAGAGTCCTTATATATTTTTAAAAAAACAAACCATTTTGCCATGTGGGGCAAGAGCTCGGTCTTGTTTTGCACTGACCTGCTGTCATGGGTTGGCTGTTTCTCTTTAAAAAAAATTGTTTCCTGTTACAACTGAAAAAGGAGTAAAGTGCGAGAGGGAAAACCCCACAAATTTTCGGCTGCAGTTGTTTGTCCTCCTGTGCCGTCTCTTGATGATTCCCCACTGGGGAGTGTGTGTGTGTGTGTGTGTGTGTGTGTGTGTGTTCTGTCCTCTGATCATCCTGGCCTGAAACAAATTGTACCTTTTTATTATTGCGAACCAGAGGCAGGTGGTAGGAGACCAAAAAAATGGCAAGTATTTTGCCCTGGGGTGCTGTTTATTTGGATGCTGCTCTGTCTCTGCTGACAGGGTCTCCTGCGAGGAAGAGGGGGAAAAGCTCAATTGATCTTATGTTGCAGAACCCGGGTTGAGTTAAGAGTAGGTAATTCATGTCTCAGACAGTGTCGGGCAGAGGCTTAGATCATTTCGGAAAACCTGTCTGGAGTTTTTCAGAGAAGCCGCCGTAACTTTAAAGAGCCCCGGCAACGCCATTGTTGCCTTCTGTGCCCGATTTTATTTTTTTTTAAATAAATATTTTATCCTTCACCTTATCCCCCATACTCAGATTGGACACGAACGACTTGACCAGAAATATTGCATATATTGCTGTTGCCAAAGGGTGAAAGCAGAGAGATTGGCCTTGATTGGCACTTCTAACTTCCCACCTTCCCAATTTCAGGAATGGGCAGAGAGCCTTAAAAACAGAAAGTAATAAAGCACTGGAATGTCAGGATATTGTGGGGGTAGTGGGAAGGAGGTGGTTAAAATAGCAGTAGCCTTGAGGTTTTAAGGAGAGGGGGGGAATAAGGTGTCTACGAAGTCTTAACAGCCCAGAAGAAAGTTGCATTGAGCTCAGGGGGGGGGGGCAGAAAATTGCAGCTAAATTCTGTCTCCATTTACAGCTTGAGCCTCTGCCTTCTTGTATTAACCTTGCATCTGAGTAACGTCACATTCCTAGGCAGGTTTACTTTGTAATCAATCCCACTGAGTTGAATGGGGCTTACTTCCAAGTAAGCGTGCATGTGATGAAGTTAGCAAACTGCTTAGTTGAGCCAGGTATTTCATAACATCTGAAGAATTGGCCTGCTTTGGCGTCCTTGGCCCAACCGTCTTTTAAAAACTGCCTCTGTGTTTTTTAATAGTTGTGGCCACGTTTTGCTTTTTAATTAAAAAAAGAAAAGAAAATACAGAAAGGTGAACTGACCTTGTTATTCCAGGGTAGAAGTCAGAGAGGAGAACTCATCTGTGAACCATGCAACAGAAACCAAACCTAAAGTTAGAATCAGTTATATATTTTGAGAGTTATTTACTGTTAAAAAAAAATAACTTTCACATGACTTAACTGATTTGTTTTTGTAATTAGCAAAAGTATCGTACCTGTTGATGATTCAGCTCCTCACACACACTGTTCCAATGAAAAGGGTGATTTCAAAATTCCACATCAGCATTGACCAGTATTAACCAATATTTGATGGGTCAACGGACCAAAAACTCTGTTGACCAAATACCCAAATCCTCAACTCGAAGACTGCACAACCACTGATGTGTATTGGTGTACTGAGTACCAACTGCATGTTTGAAAGGTCAGAAATGTTAGTTGCATCAGAAGGATGTGTGTGAGAGATCATTTGTGACATAGGGTTTTTCTTTTGCAAATGACTGTTAACATGTCTGCATGATTTTCATGCTTTAGATAGCAGGCATTTGACAAAGCAGCAAGCAGATAGCATCCAGGGAATGACATTTTACACACACTAAATCCACTCAGTGTTGGCTGAACCAGGAGGAAGTCAGCTTGGCATCCCTCCTATGGCAGTCAGGCATTCAGATGGTTCTCTGAATTGTCCCCCTAAGCCATTACTGGGGGATGCGTGGCCCTTCGAATCCTGTTGGACTCTGTTGGTCTGGGACGATGGGAGCCATCTCAAGTTGACTTCCTTCTTCTCGTTCAGGCAATGCTGGGCGTTGATTTGGTGCATGAAAAAGGTTGTTTGCTGCATCTTTCTCTCCCCCCACCCAACCGGTTCCCAATGCATTGGACAGACTTCTCAGCGATTCAAAGGATAATTCGGCCAACAGCTTCGCTCTCCCTTCCACATTTCAGGTGGGATGACTACTTTATATCCCCGTGTTTTGCTTGATTGCCAACTTAGGGAACTTGCAAAAGCACTCTAGAGGGAAGGAGAAGTGGGAAGGAGTTCGTGACGACCCGGGTGCCAGCCAATCAGTACCGTGCACAGCCAGATTCTGCTGCATACAGGCAGAACTAATTCTTCTAAGCCTGATCCTGGCAAGGAAGGAACAGGCAGCTCATATAATGTACATTGTGCACAGTCTTAAACAGCAGCTACTTATCCTGGCTTACGATTAGGAGTTCCTCTTTCTCTCTCTCCCCTGCTCCACTTCTTAAATGTTTGAAAACTTACCTACACATGCTTCTTGGGTAAACTTCTCTTTGCCATGCTGCACACATTCTGCCGTTCCATAACAAACTTATACGCTAGGGCTTGTCGATCAGAAGGTCGGCAGTTCGAATCCCCGCGATGGGGTGAGCTCCCGTTGCTCGGTCCCAGCTCCTGCCAACCTAGCAGTTCAAAAGCACATCAAAAGTGCAAGTAGATAAATAGGTACCGCTCCGGCGGGAAGGCGTTTCTGTGCACTGCTCTGGTTCGCCAGAAGCAGCTTAGTCATGCTGGCCACATGACCCGGAAGCTGTACGCCAGCTCCCTTGGCCAATAATGCGAGATGAGCGCCGCAACCCCAGAGTCGTCCGCGACTGGACCTAACGGTCAGGGGTCCCTTTACCCCTTTAATACAAATGCACTGGAATCCATTTCTGATCTGTGATTTAATCTGTGTACACATCCCCCAGGGTGCTTCGAGGGATTACTTGCTGTCTGGTATTGCAATCCGTGTGCTTTCCTGCTTGTGTGCATCACAAACTGTATGGCAAAACAAGGCATGGAACCTGGCAAATGGCAGATGTGTCCATTTCACAATAAATTTCAGAGATTCTTCAAAGTCTGACGGGACAGAAAGTGAAGGAGAGCAGCCCACCCAAAATGGGACAGGAAACCATCTGCTCATCCTTCACCTCCCCCTTCTTTCTAGCTCCGTGCATCAATGGTATTGAGACAGGTATCTGTGCAAATCCAGGATTTACTTGGCAAAGGGCTGTGCTGAGCTTTCAGTTTCTGGAGGTGTGTGTGCTAGAGAAGAAAGCCCCAGTTTCAGTCTCCGGCAGTGCCAGGTTCGACTGGGAGAAACCCCTGAGGCTGAATCTCCAGAGAGCTGCTGCCAGTCAGAGCAGTCGATACTGACCTGGATGGGCCAGTTGCAAAGCTTCAGTTGTTGATACAACCTGAAGTACCTGGGTCGAGGTTTTACTATCCCAGGCTGCAGGTGGAGGTGGTTGTATTTTTGCTAATGTTCACCTACACAACTTTTTAAATGTAGAAGACTAGTTGAAAGCACTAAGCTAAAGCGTTTCTCCCTCTGCTGTGCTAGATTTCTGCATGCGGGGATGCCATGCTTTTAAAATGAAGGCGCACATTCAGATGTGCAGCCCCCTACCCCCAGTCTGAAGTGAAGCAGTCCCAGATAAATATGTATCACGTGATTATTCTGATTGACCCTTACCTGTGCATTTTGCTACATACCTGAAGGAGTGTCTCCATCCCCATCGTTCAGCCCGGACACTGAAGTCCAGTGCCGAGGGCCTTCTGGCGATTCCCTCCCTGCGAGAAGTGAGGTTACAGGGAACCAGGCAGAGAAAAACAACTACCAGACTTTTAGAAGACATCTGAAGGCAGCCCTGTTTAGGGAGGCTTTCAATGCTTAATAGATTATTGTATTTTAATATTCTGTTGGAAGCCACCCAGAGTGACTGGGGAAACCCAGCCAGATGGGCGGGATATAAATAAATTATTATTATTATTATTATTATTATTATTATTATTATTATTATTATCCAGCATTTTATCCAAATGGAGCTCGCAGGTCCCTCAACATTACTGAATAGCTTGGAAAGGCAAAGTTCGCTCCTTCTAGCCGCCACTGCCTGTGTTTGTACAAGAGACAGATGGATATCTCTTGGTGCTGCTTCAGTGAGAGAAATCTTCTAAGGTTACCAGATTGCTTCCTAATAGGGTGGATATTGCTGTACTTAGCTCTGGAGTGCAAGCAAAAAATATCTCTCTTCATTTATCAAGCTGTGTGCAATTGTCATCATGCGATAAATCTACAGGTAACAGATGAATGGAGAGAGCTATGTGGAAACCACACACAAACACCCCTGCGATATGTTTTTGCCTTTAACCCTTCTGCGATGGGCGTTGTACCTTCCTGAAGATGTCTGCAGTCAGGCAGGGATGGGTGAAGGAATCTAGGCTGATGCAGCTTTATGAAACATAGCTAAAGGAAACTTTAAATCTCTGGATCAGCAACTGTCATTATTTTCATTTATTGAATTTGTATGCTGCCCGTTATCCGTAGATCTCAGGGCGGTTCACAATGCAAAATACAATATAAAAGCACAAAACACACAATAAAAACAAGAAGAAAACCCCTACGTATTTATGGGCTTGTCCATACTTCCGCTTGTCTTGTGCCTAGAGAGCACGGGTCCAAGCGGTTTTCTGCTTGCCCTACCCCTTTTCCCTGAAAAAGCTGCTCTTTAGCACTGAATTGGAGCAAACCTCAATCCACAGAAAACCCCATTGACAATAATGATAATAATAATAATAATAATAATAATAATAATTTATTATTTATACCCCACCCATCTGGCTGGGTCTCCCCAGCCACTCTGGGCAGCTTCCAGCAAAATATTAAAATACAATAGTCTATTAAACATTAAAAGCTTCCCTAAACACGGCTGCCTTCAAATGTCTTCTAAAAGTCTGGTAGTTGTTGTTCTCTTTGACATCTGGTGGGAGGGTGTTCCACAGGGCGGGTGCCACCACCGAGGAGGCCCTCTGACTGGTTCCCTGTAGCTTTGCTTCTCGCAAGGAGGGAACCACCAGAAGGCCCTCAGAGCTGGACCTCAGTGTCCGGGCAGAATGATGGGGGTGGAGACGCTCCTTCAGGTATACTCAAGCCTCTGTTGCATCACCAACACAGACCACCTGAATTTGCAAACAAGCAAACAACTTTCCCTGTTTTCTCCTTCAAATCTTTTGATGGTGTGGCCAGTCAAGCAAGAACCTGAAGCCTTTTTTTTGTTCTCAGAAGTGACGCCGTGGCCTTTGGAAGGAAGGAGAGCGGGCAAGGGGTGTTTTCATCGGAAGCCAAATTCCGAGTCAAATTCCATGGCGCCTTTGTCCCTCTGGCTCGGCTGCCCCCTTCTAATTGTTCCCTTGTCAGGAGGCGTACGCCTCCGAGAGAGTTATCTGATGGCTGCCCCAGGGCTCGCGAGCGACTCAGACGCTGACCTCTGGGTGCAAACCGCTCCTCCGAGCCTCTCTGGCCTGGGGCTGGGCTGCCCAGACCCAGCGTTGCCCCCGTGTGTCTTAACTTTCCTCCTGTCACCTGGACATTTTGATGCACCTGTCTGGGGCAGGGGTGGAGTGGGCCAAAGGGTTAGAGGATCACAGGAGGAACAGGGAGAGCGAAGCAGCCTCCCAGCTGCTCATGTCAAGGCGAGGATTAATCGCTATTTAAATAGCAAGCCGGGGGGGGGGGGTGTTGGGCTGTGGAATGTGGCCGGATCAATGCAGAGGAATGGCTCTTCCCCTCTTCGCCATTCAGACAGATGGCTCCTGGCTTGCTTGGAATGACAAGGCTGCCGTGTTTACAATTTGCTTTCCTCTTTATTACGATTAAGATTTCTAATCTGATCTGCCCAATGCCTGTTGGAAACGGGAAGGGCGAATGCTTGGGCAACAGCCATTTTAAGAGGCAAGATACCTATTAAACACTTAAAATAAATAAATACGGCTGAAACTGACTCGTCTGCCACATTCCTGACAACCAAATCAAGGACATAGAATCATAGAATCCTAGAGTTGGAAGAGACCCCAAGGGCCATCCAGTCCAACCCCCTGCCAAGCAGGAAACACCATCAAAGCATTCCTGACAGGTGGCTGTCAAGCCTCTGCTTAAAGACCTCCAAAGAAGGAGACTCCACCACACTCCTTGGCAGCAAATTCCACTGTCGAACAGCTCTTACTGTCAGGAAGTTCTTTCTAATGTTTAGGTGGAATCTTCTTTCTTGTAGTTTGAATCCATTGCTCCGTGTCCGCTTCTCTGGAGCAGCAGAAAACAAGCTTTCTCCCTCCTCTATATGACATCCTTTTATATATTTGAACATGGCTATCATATCACCCCTTAACCTTCTCTTCTCCAGGCTAAACATACCCAGCTCCCTAAGCCGTTCCTCATAAGGCATCGTTTCCAGGCCTTTGACCATTTGTTTGCCAGGTTTGCAAATTTTGGTGCTCCCTCAGATGGAACTCCCAGAGATTGCATTTGGGATTTTGCAGTAAGTGGGATGTTGGTGGGACTTGTCACCATTTATTTTTTTAAAAAATACAAATCTCGGGTTCTTGAAGGGGAAGGTGCGCTTCGGAATGCATATGTTCATTTAAACAAGTGACGGAAAGACATTGCATATGTGGAAATGGCTTGTGGGAACACAAATACTAGCAGAAATTAGCACCAGGACGCTAGCCAACTTTCAGGAGGACTTTTAGACAAAAATGAATCACAAAGCGATGTGGAAATGTGGCTAAATCGAGGCTGGGAAAAGGAGAACCTGAAATTGACTGGGTGGCCCATCCCTTGCAGAAGCAAGCCAGACAGGCTGGTGAGGGAGCTGTGGCAATGGAGCAAATCTCAGTGGCCAAGGGAATGGCCTGCTTTTCTCAGGGCTGAGCTGCCTGCCTGCTCGCGAAAGGGCTGCGCTGCTTGAGCAAGGGTGTCCCTCAAGGCAGGGGTGGCTATGTTTAGGGATTAAGGTGCCTCTAGCTGGCAGGCAAAAGGGTCGGCTGCTTCTCTTGGCATCGGTGCCAAGGGTGCGTGCTGAGTGACATTGCCAAACTTGCTGGTTTCTTCTCTGAGTGAATTGGCTCCTCTGCCATCCTTACTCTTCCAGTGTAAATACGTATCGGTGGCAAAGTTCAGGCAATCGCATCTCAGCTTAATAAACCAAAATGTGAGCGAGCTGCTTGCACCTGCTCACCCACGAAAGCTCTGCTCACTTGTTGCTATTTATTGATTGCCTCCCGCAGATGTCCCCGGGTGATGGATGAACTATAATCAAAACAGTTACAGAGATAACTGAAGAGCAGCATAAAAGCAATGCTAAATGGACACCTATGGCCGAGATCTTATCATCTTCATTGTGGAACTTGGCGAGCAGATCTTGAAGTCTCATAGCTTCCTGTTCCATCCAAACCAGGAAACCTTGGTCCCTAGCATTGGAACGAGCCAGGATCCTAAGCCATGGTTTGAAGTGGGCTTAGGATCTTGCCTCATTCTCATGCTGCTAACCAGAGTTTCTCCGGTTCAGATGCAATGAGAAACTGTGGTCAATTGCAGCCTTCCTGGTTTGGTTGTGAAAGTTTTGTATGCATGTTCAAAAGACTCACATGTCTTGGTTTATCAGTCCAAGATGTGATTGTCCAAACTGGGTCAGTGTTGAGATTCTACTTACATCTGGTAGTCTTCAAAAATATATATAATCTGATTGATGTGCTTTATGAGTAGAATACAATTAAATATTTCAGCCAAGGCCAATTAAAAGTATTACTTATCCCTTCCTGTTGTAAAATAGTGTGAGGTGAAGGATTAAGATGTCACTGGCGAGGAGGGAGCAGGAGAAGACGAGCAATTAGAAGGTTCTTTGAGCTTGAACGAAATGTATGGCTGAAGGTTGCACATAACTCCCTGGCTATTTCCATGGAGCAGAGGAAATCGAGGGAATATCCTTCTTGAAACAGACAGCCTCAGAAGGTGGTGATCTCTCCTTCCTCAGAGGTCTTTAATCAAAGGTTGGATGGACATCAGCCAGGGATTCTTTAGCTGTGATTCCTGCTAGATGACCCTTGGGGACACCTTCCAACTCTACACTTATATGATTCTGTGATTCTCAAGATCGTGTCAAACTTAAAGGTGCTAAAGGCCCAAGAGAGACTCCAATTTCTCAGGGTCTTGCGAAAGAACAATGTTAAACAACAACTGATGTCCTCCTTCTACCGGTCCACAACAGAAAGTGTCCTCTCATATTGTATCACAGTGTAGTACGTTGGCTTGACAGCCACGGACAGAAAGTCTTTACTTTCTGAACACAGCACATGATATCATGGGCTGTCCCCTGAGCCCACTAGATGACATCGCAAGGGATCTTTGCCCTAGGAGAGCAAGAAAAATTCCCAGAAACGATTCACACCCCGGCCAGCACCTCTTTAATCTTCTACCCTCAGGCAGGAGATATAGAAGTATAATCAGTTGTACCAACGGGCTAAAAAACAGTTTCTATCCATGGGCTGTTAGGCTGCTGAACGGAAAATAACATAGCGCAACTGACTTGCGAGGTGGTGTGTTGTGCGACAAGCACACAGAGTGCAATGAGATCGAGTGTTTGGGGTGGGGTGGGGAGGCTCGGTTAATTTCATTGTACACAGGTTGTACATTGACAATAAAGGTATTATTATTATATTATAAATGTTTGTGTGTGTGGGTAGGTAGGTAGGTAGGTTAGGTAGGTAGGTAGGTAGATAGGTAGATGATAGATAGATAGATAGATAGATAGATAGATAGATAGATAGATAGATAGATAGATAGACAGACAGACAGACAGACAAACACCGATAGCTGAACTGGAATTATTTCCAGAGGAATGGAGACTAGGTTCTTTCACTTACTGAAACATATCTATGTATTCTCTCTCTCCTCTTCAGCCACAGTATACAAACCTGGGGCTCCTCAACAGCATGGACCAGCAGATCCAAAATGGCTCCTCATCCACAAGCCCGTACAATACGGACCACGCTCAGAACAGCGTGACGGCGCCCTCCCCTTACGCCCAGCCCAGCTCAACCTTTGACGCCCTCTCGCCCTCGCCGGCCATCCCCTCCAACACAGACTACCCAGGACCTCACAGCTTTGACGTCTCATTTCAACAATCCAGCACTGCCAAGTCGGCCACATGGACGGTAAGAATCTTCCAGCAGGCAGGTCGGGTCTGGCTTGGGGGGCACTGGAAAGCTGGTGCATGAAATATGGCGGCAGGTGGAAAGTTGCAGTCAAATGTTTTCCCTGTTAGGAAGGAACTGAGTTCCAAAGGTAGGGCATGGGTCATTCCTGGTCATGTTTTCCCACCGACTGCATGGAACAACTTCTGGGTTGGAGGAAGTTGGGAATGTGAGCCGTAGAGTGAGGGTGGTGAGTCACTAGATTGCAGTAATTCACAGTTGCTCAAGAGGCATAGTAGTTTTCCAGAGTCCATTGGTAGCTGGAGTTAATTTAAATGGCCCGTGCAAAATGCAATTCCGTTGGGCACGGTTCAAGGGTTAAAGCTGCATATTTTCCTAAAGTCAAAGCCAGGAAAAGAGCCCGTTCAAAAAGCAGCATGCTCTCTCTCTGCATGGGCGACAGCTTCCAGCTTCTCCAGGATTCAGGCTGTGACCGGTGCAATTTGGTTGAGCCCAAACTACAATTCTGCCAGCTGCAGGTTGGTCTGATTTAGAATGGAGTGTGGTTGAATCCAGACCATGCATCTGATTGTTGAGTCCGCGGTGGAATCCAAGCAGGAAAATGGGGGCTACAATGTACATTTCATGTGGTTGTGTGAACTGATGAAGGGCAAGGATTCCATTGTCCTCCCCTGTGCCTTTGCCATAGTCCCGATTCATGTCACCAGGTCACTTGTAAACACTTCCCAAGGGTGGTTTAAACACAATTTAGACTATTGGGCAAGGTTCGTTTTGCAACCTGTGTCATGCTCCCATTGGTTTTTGATTGTGGTGAGGTTTGTAGGGTCTGGGAGCAGTATCTTGTCTCTTGTGGGTACTAACTCTGCACCTACACTATGGAAAAGAAAGAAAGATCATTGTCTCCCCCTTCTGTCTCCCCTCTCCTCTCCCCTCCCAATCCTCACAATGCCTACGACAACAATGTCTCACACTGAATGTAGCTGACGTGTCAAAAGGACTCTTTGAATGGAAAACAGAAGCGTTTACATGTACCTCTGCTATTCACGAAAATCTTCCAATAAAATGAATAAATAAAACAAACGCTTCCCAAATGTGAGCCAAAGCTAGCCAAGTTCTCGTTGGGTCTGCATCCTTTGACCTGCTGAAAACCAGAGATGGAGCGTCTACCTCCTCTTGGTACCTTCAGCTCTATCAGGGGCTCCTGTGTTGCTGGGGGCCATCTTAGCCCCCCCAGCTCTTCTTGAGGTTGCCTTGTTGTTGTTATTTAGTCGTTTAGTCGTGTCCGACTCTTCGTGACCCGATGGACCAGAGCATGCCAGGCACTCCTGTCTTCCCCTGCCTCCCGCAGTTTGGTCAAATTCATGTTAGTAACTTCGAGAACACTGTCCCACCATCTCGTCCTCTGTCATCCCCTTCTCCTTGTGCCCTCCATCTTTCCCAACATCAGGGTCTTTTCCAGGGAGTCTTCTCTTCTCATGAGGTGGCCAAAGTCTTGGAGCCTCAGCTTCAGGATCTGTGCTTCCAGTGAGCAATCAGGGCTGATTTCCTTCAGAATGGAGAGGTTGGATCTTCTTGCAGTCCATGGGACTCTCAAGAGTCTCCTCCAGCACCCCAATTAAGATCTCATCTGGAGACAGCTCTTTCTTTGGCCTTCGCCTCTTGATGTGACTCCAGGGCTCTCTGATGAATACCTGTCACCTTCCTGTCTCCCTGATGACAGTTTAGGAACCAACCCAACTGGAAGGATTTCTTTGGTTACAGTGACCTATTAAAATTGTGATTTGCATGATGCCCCACCCTTGCAAAGAGTAACACAGTTTGAAAGTGTTCTTTCAGCTTTCACTGGCTGTTACCAAAGGGCGTTGGCGGGGGAATAAGGCGTTCACCTTGCAGGATCTCCTCCTTTTACCCCCTGGTAACTATTCCCTCGAGGACTGCTTGGCCTTTCTGAGAACTGGAGAGGTAGATCATCTTGTTCTAGGAAAGCACTGTACAGCCAAAGGAGAACCATCTCAGGAAGCCACTCAGCCAAGATGCATTCTGTTCCCAAGGCTATAATGAGAGGGCAAAGAATTGGTGGCTCTTTCCAAGAGAGACAGAGGTTGCAAACTTCAACTGCAATTGGATTGTACTGTTCTGGTGTATAATCTCAAAACTTAAAAGATTTACTACCAAGTGACTTTGTTTAGTTAACTTGTATACCGCTTCATGTTTGAACAAAATGTCTCAGCAGTTTACATACCACAACAGCAACGATATAAGATGCAATATGACAACAACACAAAGCAACAATATAAAAGTGCAAAGCAGATCCTGTACTCAGAACTAAACAATACTAACAATACTAGTCGCAATTCCACTGTTTTAAGTTTCATCGTTAAGCAGCAATATGCATCCATTAGGAAAAACTTTCTGTCAGTGAGAACCATTTGACCGTGGAACAGTCTCCCTCGGAAGGTGGTGGAATCTCCTTCCCTGGAGGTTTTTAAGCAGAGGTTGGATGGCCATCTGTTAGAGATGCTTTAGCTGTGATTCCTGCACTGCAGGGAATTGGACTAGATGACTCTTGGGGGTCCCTTCCAACTCTGCAATTCTATGATTCTATGATATTGTGTACATTAAGTTGTACACCACCCTAATAGCTTAGAAGATCACAGAAGATCATAGAAGAGAGTTTGGATTGGATATCCTGCTTTATTTATC
Organism: Darevskia mixta; assembly: GCA_034641385.1. Classification (NCBI taxonomy): domain Eukaryota; kingdom Metazoa; phylum Chordata; class Lepidosauria; order Squamata; family Lacertidae; genus Darevskia; species Darevskia mixta. The sequence continues at coordinate 935,404 of JAWWNH010000021.1, forward strand.
ACTACCCGAAGGAGTCTCCAAGCGGCTCACATTCTCCTTCCCCTTCCTCCCCCACAACAAACACTCTGTGAGGTGAGTGGGGCTGAGAGACTTCAGAGAAGTGGGACTAGCCCAAGGTCACCCAGCAGCTGCATGTGGAGGAGCGGAGACGCGAACCCGGTTCACCAGATTACGAGTCTACCGCTCTTAACCACTACACCACATTGGCTCTCAAGCCGCCATAATTTTTCATTCCATCCTGTATTGGGCCCCCACAATGCTCTTTCCATTCTGCTGCCGTTCGCTGCCACCCAAAGCTGTGCTATTCGACTTCCTGTTCGCTGTGGCAAAATGATAAAATCACATTACTTACATCATTGATTTTGTAATTTGCATTGCCGTTATGTTATTCCACCCTGTTCATGACAATGCAAAGGAAACACAATGCCAGTGGGAGGGAAAGGTAATCAGTTATGCACAATTTGCAGACTGAAAGCAATGGCAAATACTGATTGTATTCAACTGGATTGATTTCCACTGAACACCAACAATTTTTGTGCCTGTTTCAGTGGTTGTCAGAATGCTCTTGACGTCTCTACTATTGAGTGTGATTTCTGACATGTTGCGGCCAGTTTATCCCAACTCTTTCCAAGTCTAATTCTCACCAATTTATGGTCCGTCATCATGAAGAGAGAGAGAGAGAGAGAGAGAGAGAGAGAGAGAGAGAGAGAGAGAGAGAGAGAGAGAGAGAAATGAGGCCGAATGGACAGCACAACATGACTTAGAAGTTGTGTTTGTGAAAACAAACCTTGTGCTCTCCCTTTCACTCCTCACTCCTCTCCCTCCCTCCCTCTCTCTCTCTCTCTCTCTCTCTCTCTCTCTCTCAGTTACATCTGCTTTCGTGGAAAGCACAGTTTGGCATTACATCTGAACCAGCAAAAAAATATCCCTTCAAACCAGGTCCTGATCCAAGCTGGCATTCTGGATCTGGAGGGTTTTATTATTTGTTTAATTCACAACATTTATACACCGCTGAATTGAAAAATAATAATCCTCAAAGTGGTTTACAAAAATAAATAAATAGGTAAAACAATAACATTATCAGTAAAAGGTAAAGGTACCCCTGACCGTTAGGTCCAGTCGCGGATGACTCTGGGGTTGCGGTGCTCATCTCGCTCTATAGGCCAAGGGAGCCGGCGTTTGTCCGCAGACAGTTTTTCCGAGTCATGTGGACAGCATGACTAAGCCGCTTCTGGCGAACCAGAGCAGTGCACAGAAAAGCCATTTACCTTCCTGCCGGAGTGGTACCTATTTATCTACTTGCACTTTGACATGCTTTCGAACTGCTAGGTTGGCAGGAGCAGGGACCGAGCAACGGGAGCTCACCCCGTTGCAGGGATTCAAACCGCCAACCTTCTGATCGGCAAGCCCTATGCTCTGTGGTTTAGACCACAGCGCCACCCGCATCCCCTAACATTATCAGTACTAAGAAGAATTAGCAACAATGATTTGCGACTTTCAAAAAGTGAAAATAACCATAAACTAAAAACAGGTTAAAACATGTGGCAGCTCTCTAAATATCTGGGTAGGCTTGTCTAGTTTTTTTGCAAGCTCACGTGAAGGTGCTTTGCTGTTTCAGACGTAACAGCAAACTGCACTTTCTTCCCGAGTGGGAAGTGGGTATCTGAAGAAGTGTGCATGCACACGAAAGCTCATACCAAGAACAAACTTAGTTGGTCTCTAAGGTGCTACTGGAAGGAATTTTTTTATTTTGTTTCCCAAGTGGATGTAACTGATGGAAACGGAGCATTTGAGGGGGGAGAAGGCCTGAGGTTCATTCCTGTAAAATGCCCAAGTAGGGTTTGTTTGGCCTGTGAATCAAATCTGCATGGCTCCCCACAAAGAAGGGAAAAGAAATGTTGGAAAAATTGCAGCAAAATGGGAAAGGACAGAGGTGAGGGCACGTGACGGGTGAAAACCACTCTTCTCACATGAGATGAAAATGGTCTGAAAATCCAGGCGAGAGAGAGAGAGAGAGAGAGAGAGATTCAGCTGTACTCTTTGAGTCATGAGCAGATAAAGGTATGTTTACTGCGATGCTTTTGCGTGAGGTCTCTTGCAATTGGAAGCAAAGCTGTAATCAGCTTTAAATGGTGTGTTGGCATTTTATTGTGGGATCTGAGAACTCGCTGGATTCCCATATATCAGGAGGTGGCAGGAGTGCCCTCTTCCTCCTCCTCCTCCTCTCCACTTCTTCCTGGTGCTTTTTTCCCTCCGCCATGTGGAAGAAAACAAGGCATTTCGAAAGTGCTGCACCTATGGTGGCTGTTGTTGTTTTTTTCCCACAAGAGGAGAGACTTTTCCCTTCTCCCATCACCTCCACCCATTCCAACAGGGAAAGCTGCCGCGGCAACTGAGGTTTGGCAATGGCCTCTCGCTGGAAGAACCCATTGCAGGATTTGAATTCAGATGGATTGGGCCCTTAGACCTAAAGATTTCCTTCCTCAGAGGCAGGAGGCGATCCTTTGGGATTAACCCCATCTCTCCCTTCCCTTCCGTGAGATGCCCTTCCAATTTCCCCCACCCACCCTTGCAGTAAGCCTTCGTAGGCAAGTGAAAATGTGACATTCTGAGCCTGATTCCCGCAGACTGATAAAAAGTGTATCTGAAGATGACTAAACCCAGGTTCTTCGCTCTGCCGCTGTTTTTCTTTGTGTTCCCGTTGCCAGGCGAGGTGCATATTTGCATCTGGTTGGGCTGCTTTTTAAAAACAACAACAGCCTGTGATTAAAACGTCAGACAATAGGAATTAAGGTTTTTCTACCACTTTGAATGTTATTTGCAGGAGAGGATCCATCCTGCGAAGGCTGAGCAAAAGATGATTAAATATGGGTGTGGGTGAAAGCAGGACTCTTATCAGTGGCTACCGAGGCTCACAAAAACAGCATACCTGTGCTGTTTTAATCAAATCGATTTAAATCACAATTTAAATCATGATTTAACTCACCAGTCAGTAAGACTTGATTTAAATCACTAGTCAGTGAGACTTGATTTAAATCTTTTTCTTTTCTTTTCTTTTTCTTTTTTTACAGAAAGACTAATTCTTGCTGGTATAACCTTCATATTTACAATGAGATGAAGGTTTCATTTTTGAAATAATAAACTTTCAGAGTAGTTTTTACAGTTATATCCAAAAAATACTGATTTGGTTATACTATTAGAAATACATAGACAGATAATTATGAAATTATTGTGAGGTTTAATAAGTTATCAATTTGGACAACTTTTCTGCTGCACTTTATTGGAATGAGAAAAATAATCATTTCCTTACTAGCAATTTAAACAATTTATTTAACCAAAGCAATAACATTATAGCATATGTATCAATGTTTGTTAACTGATGTGGTTAAACATTTATATACTGTATATAACTTAGACTGAGTTTTAGTACACATGAAAAAATACACCAGTGTGGTGTAGTGGTTAAGAGCGGTGGACTCGTAATCTGGGGAACTGGGTTCGCGTCTCCGCTCCTCCACATGCAGCTGCTTGGCCCTAGTCCAACACTCTTAACCATTATGCCACAGTGGCTCATATTTGCTAATGCTAAAGGATGTGTGTCTTCAAAGAGGGGCTATAGGTCAGCTATATGTTTTTGGGGAGGGGGGCTCAAGCAGGGAGAGGGGTGCGGTCAGACTAAATAGCTTACGAAGCTTCTTCCAACTCCACAATCCGATGGCCCCATACCTGATCTAGGAGGTCTGCTTTTCTGTTCTTCCATCCTATGCTTCTTCCAAAGGGTCTTTAGACCGGGTAGACCAGTTGTTCCCAAAATGGGTGATACCTTTCCTGCAGGGGATTACCTATGGGGGAGGGGACTAAGAGACAAGGGGGTTAGAGGTGTAAATGACTACCAAAGAGCAAAACAAAATAAAATAAAAAAAATCCTTCCAGTAGCACCTTAGAGACCAACTAAGTTTGTTCTTGGTATGAGCTTTCGTGTGCATGCACACTTCTTCAGATACCTGCACACGAAAGCTCATACCAAGAACAAACTTAGTTGGTCTCTAAGGTGCTACTGGAAGGATTTTTTTTATTTTGTTTTGTTTTGACTATGACAGACCAACACGGCTATCTACCTTTACCAAAGAGCAGACATCCCTGGATCAAGTTCATCAATTTTGTTGCATTAATTGAACGTGTGTGTGTGTGTGTGTGTGTGTGTGTGTGTGTGTGTGTGTGTGTTACATATATACACCAGCTTTCCTTCCAAGGGTCTCCTCCTCCCCATTTCATCCTCACAATAGCCCTGTGAGGTAGGCTAGGCGAAGAGGTGGCGACTGGCCCTAAGGTCACCCAATGAGCTTCATGGCTGATTGGGAATTTGAGCTCTGCTCCCCCAAGTCATAGAATCATAGAGTTGGAAGAGACCACAAAGGCCATCCAGTCCAACCCCCTGCCAAGCAGGAAACACCATCAAAGCATTCCTGACAGTCATAGTTCAACACTCTTTTTTAAAAAATAATAATAATTTTATTGGGTTTTTTAACACAAACAAACATTTAATAACACAAACACAACCAACACACACACAAAAAAGAAAAGATTTTTTTTGTTTCATCACATTTCCCCATTACATCTTTGTGGGACTTCCCCCAACCTCCACTTCTAGGATTCAGATTAACTCTTATTTACACAGTTTCATCTTCATTATCAAATCTTATCAAAATATCTTGTATATCTTATTTTCCCCCTTCTAATGTCAATGCTTTTTCTTATGTAGTACTAATATAACATATAACCCCGGCAACCCCTAAGTATTTCCTTAGGGTTTCTATCTTAACCATTAACTATTTCCCTAAATATCGTCTTAAAATTTTCTAATCTTGTCGCCCCGCCTCCCCCTCCCGGACCTGCAGTATCACTGTCAGGTCAGCAATTTTTTCCTTTCCATCCCTTTTTCCCCGACCCACCCCCTCCTTCCAGCAGTGTCACCCAACCAGTTTCAGCAAGTTCCGTAAAATCCAATACCTATATCCTAACAATCCAGTTCTAAACCATATTAACCAGTTACAAAATAATGTTAAACTTCTCAACCCACAAGTCACACACTGTCGTCTGCCATTCTTCCTTCTACTTTTGATCCGCAGTTTCATCTCCAACATCCCCTTCCTCATAGTTCGACACTCTAACCATCATTTGGATTTTGAGTAAATGTATTATTTGTTGTTTCTGTTTGGAATTTTATTGGGTTATGGTCTTCCTGATTGGGCTGTGCAAACCACCATTTTTATAGGGAAAGGGGCACCGGGGATTGTTCTGTGGAACCGAGGGGCCCCTGAAGGTTTCCGAACCACCAACATACATCAATAAAGTAATTAACAGCACAGAAGACAGAAGCAAACACTCACAATGCAACAGAATAAGAAGCAACGCATGCAAGCCACCATCAAGCCAATTTAGAGAAGCTTCTTCTACTTTTTTAAGACAGGAAAAAGACATTTTTTAATGTATCACATGCCCCCAAATGTGTTGCTGCTGGCTTTTGGATGTTGTTGGTTAAGAAGCAAAAGTGGTGTGGTCAACTGGTAGTCGAAGGCACAGCAAAGTGGAGAGGGCTCTGAGTTCTAGTTTTGACATTGCGGATGGAAGAGGATGCAAAAAGTATACCAACGTAGGTGAGGGACATGGTAGAAGGTCATGGAGGTGGATCTGGGAAACAGGCGAGGGCCTTCTAAGCTGTGGAACTGGGGGTTCAGTGCAGTAAAAATGCCCCGCCCTACTCAAAGCCTCTTTGCACCAGCATTGCACCCAAGACTTTTGGTAAATTTAGACATGCATGAGGTTTGCAGGCAGCTTTGAGGTCTTACAAGATTTATCCCCTGCTACTTTAAAACATGATGACTACCTGGAAAGACCAGAAATCTGACTTGTGGTCTGGTTGGTTTTTAAAAAAAATATATATGAAAAGAAGTTCTTTCTCTCTCCCTCTTCGAGGAAACTCTTAAATTTTTGTCAGGCTAGTCCGGTGAGAACCAGTTCAGGTCCAGTTATATTTTGTTTCGGTTCTTTAGGTTATGTTAAATTGGGTTGCCATACTTCTGAGCAAGAATATATATATATATATAGAGAGAGAGAGAGAGAGAGAGAGAGAGAGAGAGAGAGAGAGGAAGAGAGCGAATTTGTCTTCCCTACCCACATCCCCGAGGTCCTGTGGAAGATCCCTGGTCTGGTGGAACAGCTCAAGCTCTACAGGCAAGGGAGTCCCTGGTTCGAATCCAGGGGGAGCCCCTGGGGAAGAGGGCAAATCAGTAACATCTGAGCCAATCAGCATGTTTGGGCCCCTCAGAGCATAAGAAGAAGAGCCTGCAGGATCAGGCCAATGGCCCACCTAGTCCAGCATCCTGTTCTCACAGAGGCCAACCAGATGTCCACAAGCAGGATGCAGTCCTCTTTTAAATCCACCAGAGTTGGTGGCCATCTCTGCCTCCTGCCTTAGGGAGTTCCGCAGTTTATGCGCTGCCTGGAGGAGGACTTTCTTTCATCCTCCCTGAGTCCTTACGTTCTGGATTTCCAAGGAGCAGCACCCGTCCCTCCTGTGCCCCCTGGGAGGTGTTCACCCTCACAGCCCGGGGAATGGAGCTGGCACTGCTCTTTCCTGAGGCTGGCTGTTCCCTAGGACAAAGCGATCTCCACCTGCTGCTCTGTAGCCACAGCCACACATATTGGGGAAGCCATTGGAGAGTGTCTGGGAAGGAGGAGATCCTGAAAGGGGAAAGGCAGGTGTGTGGGGCTCCAAGACAGCTGCCCAAGCAGGGCTCCTGTGCCAGCTTCATGGCTCGGAAGAGCTTCACCTGTTGCCTAACTGCCTTGCTGGCAAGGTCACAGGTGCCTACCGGGTGCAAGTCAGCCCACAACCCCACAGGAACAGCGAAGAGCATCCTCCTCGCCCCTGCTGAACATAGGGCGGACCTTCTCTGGCGCCTGCACAGGACTTGAGGCGGAGTCTGTACCTGTTGGAAGGCGGCCTGCAGAGACCCAACCAGAGAGTCAGGAGCCGGAGGCGGCAGGCGGGGCTGCCAATCCGTAGGATGAACCAGTTTGGACAAGGAAGAGCGTGGAAGGGGGTGTTGGTGGGAAAGGGTCAAAGCGACTCTTTTCGTCAAAGCGGAAGATGAAGCAAAACTTGGCATCCGGCTGTCAAAACTGACTCATTCACTGCACCATAACCTCAATAGTTTTCCTCCCTTAACACACACAAAAAAGACCCGCAATCGCTGAAACTCAGCCACCATTATGGCAACCCAAATCCTTTGGCAGGATCTCCTGGGATTGTTGCCGTTTCTCATCTTTTCTGGTGCTCAGGGTGGCTGGGGAAACCCAGCCAGATGGGCAGGGTCTAAATAAATTATTATTATTATTATTATTATTATTATTATTATTATTATTATTAGTGGGCTGATGTATTTGGGGTCAGAGGCACCTCTCTTGCCCCTACGAGATGCAAAATCACCATTTGCTTGGCAATCCATCCAAAGTGGGGCAGGTGATACACAGCCCATCGTGGAAGGTTTCCTATCCCCTGGCAGTTTGTCCCACTCCTTGGGTTGCTCCAAGACTCTCACTATTTTGCAGGAATGACTCAATGATATACCAGCCAAATTTAGGTTGCACGATTAAAGCAGATGTGGGGCTTATCCGCACCTCTGTTTGCCCAGCCGCTTCCCCCTGGAGAAACCCAATCTTTAGCGCTGAATTGGAACAAATGGCAATTGAGTTTTCGGCGGGTTGTCGTGTGCTCCGATTTAGCAGTAAAGAGTGGATTTTCTGGAGGAAAGCAGCAAGGCATAGGCAAAACCACTTGTGCCTAGAAAGCAAGAGACAAGTGGGAAACCGCTTGGACCAGGGTTTTCTAGGCACCGGAGAAGCAGGAGTTTGGACGAGCCCTTTGTGGCGCTGCATCATGAATCTGAACCCCACCCCATCCAACAACATCATTTGCAGTGGAGAGGGTGGGATGGTAGCAATGGCTGGTGATGCCACATAACCTTCCGTCAAAACCAAAATCAGCACGAATGCTCTGTAAGCCCTCCGAAGGGCCCCTAGTTTATTCCTTTGGCAATTTGACCCCGTGTAGAGTGGCATTTCCCTGCTAGGGATCATGAGGAAAGGACCATCTGTGGTGTGGTCACCTTTGGAGTATACTGTGTGCTGTTCTGGTCGCCTCACCTCAAAAGGGAGTTGGAAAAGGGTTCTGCAAAGGGCCACCAGAATTATCAAGGGGGTGGAGAGAAAGGGTGCAGAGTTTGGGATTTTTTAGTTTAAAGGAAAGGAGAGGAAGAGGTGACAGGATAGAAGTTTATGAAATTAGGCATGGCATTGTGAATGCGGATAGGGAAAAGTTATCCCCCCTCTCTCCTAACAAGACAACTTGTGGACATCCAATGAAGCAGAATGATGGAAGGTTTAGGACAGATAAAATAAAGTCTTTCTTCATGCAGCACGGAGTTAAACTATGGAACTCACTCCACCAACTTGGATGGTTTTAAAAGAGGATTTGAGAAATTCATGGAGGAGGAGAAGGTTTTCAATGGCTAATGGCCAGGATGGCTCTGCTCTGCCTCCATAGTTGGAGGCAGCAATGCTTCTGAATACCAGTTTCTGGGAGCCACAGGAGGGGAGAGTTGTCTTGTGTTCGAATCCTGCTACCGGGTTTCCCTTTGGGGCACTTGGTTGTCCCTGTGAAAACAGGATGCCCCACCAAATTGCGTAGTTCATTATTTTCCTTTCCAATTCAGGAGAAAAATGTTTTTCTCCCTCTCTTGTAACATTAATGCGTGACCCTAAAATTCTGGATTCCCTCCACCCGCCCCCGCCAAACTAATGCCAAAGTTTAGTGCTAGTTTTGCTCTGCAAACCCCACATTTTGCACTGCCCTCTCCCAAAAACCTAAGTAGTTGACACCGCAAATCGGGGTCACGAGTTAATGCCAACAAAAACCCAGCTTGTCCAATTGTCTCCAAACAGGCACAGGAATTTTTGGGCACCCAATAAAGTTGAACGTTGGAAGATTTGAGACAGGCAAAAGAAAACTCTTCAAAGTTTGGCTCCATCTCCTTCTCCTTCTCGCCTGCCATTTCCTCTTAAGTTAAAGCTTGGCTTATCTTGGCAGAAAGGACCTGATGCAGTAAAGGGGTGTGTGTCTCTGTGTGTGTTTGTACTTTGTGAAGTCCTGTACAAACATTTGTCAACTAATCCTCGCAACACTCCGGGCAGCCTGATAGTCACCCGTAAGCTGCGCTCTCTTCTCCCTCCCGTTTTTGAGATGGTGGGTGCTGTTTCAGAGCTGGGTCCTCCTGCTGAGGAAGGAAGGAAAGACTCCCTTTAGAGCTTGAGGTGTCTGCAACTGGCCACCCAAATATATCAGCCATAAAATTTACGGCGTAATGAGTTGCCCAAGAGGCAGGGAAATTCTGCTGGCTTTGTGGCTTCTTCCTCTGATGGTGGAGAACCATCACTCCGGACATCCCCACCCCTCATTTGCTCCTTGAAGATGGTGCCCCGGAGCTCTCCAGCTTTGTTCAGATGGCCGGATGTGGCCTGGGTATTTCCTAAGGTCCTCAGCAGGGTTTTATGCGTGTCCAGGAGTGTAAAATTTCAAGACACCTTGACACAGTGGAGAGCAGTTCCTGGGAAGTTTCCAAGTCTTCCACCCCAATTGCGTAGCTGTTTCTTTCTTCTCCGAACTGATGACTGGGTTGTGGGTGTGCTGAGCCCAGTTCAGTGGTGTCCCCCCCCCCCATCTACACACACAAACACACATGCATTTTGATTTTCTACAGTATATGTAGTTGATTCTTTCCTGCAAATTTATCAAGGAAAGGGGAGGAAAAGGCGAAAGAGCCCAAACGAAAAGGGAATACAAACAAACAAAACCACCACCCCATGTTCGCAATAAGCATCAAGGTGGTTTGTTTTAATGGATATTTTAATTCTGGATATTTTATTGCTTTGAATCGATTGCATTATGGCAGTTTTTTTATTGTGTAAAACCACTTGGAGGTACTTTCTACAATCGGTGTATAAATTTCATGAAATAAATCAATAAAGTGATCTGCATGGACTTTGTGATTCACTTGATACCTGGAAAACCTCTTAGAAGCCATTTTGACATGTAAACAGTATAATAACAATATAAATGCTCAGACTTCTAACATACTAGAGAGTCAGTGTGGTGTAGTGGTTAAGAGCGGCGGACTCGTAATCTGGTGAACTGGGTTCGCGTCTCCACTCCTCCACATGCAGCTGCTGGGTGACCTTGGGCTAGTCCCACTTCTCTGAAGTCTCTCAGCCCCACTCACCTCACAGAGTGTTTGTTGTGGGGGAGGAGGGGAAAGGAGAATGTGAGCCACTTGGAGACTCCTTCGGGTAGTGATAAAGCAGGATATCAAATCCAAACTCTTCTTCTTCATGAGGGAATTTCACTCTGCCAGGTTTATACAATAAAACAAGCCAGTTTGAAAAGCATAGCGATTAAAGCAGTTGTTGTTGTTGTTAAACCTGATTAGATGAGATCTTTCTGGAGGTGGAAGCAGCCTTCTCAGTGCTGATCCCAGCCTGCAGAAATCAGAATCCTGACTCCTCAGAGTCACCCTGACAGCAGCAGTCCCAAGAGAACCCAACAGAACAGATGATGCATTGATCTATATTCAGGGCTGTCTTAAGCATATGCAGCTCCGTGGTGCAAAAATCCACCCGACCCCCCCCCCCCGGTTGCCCAGTCCCAGGGGCGCAGGAGGGCGGAGCTGGCCGGCCACCTCAGCTCCTCGCTGGCTCGCTTGCCCCCGAACTCGTGGCACAGAGCTGCCCGCAGCAGAAGAGCCCTCCGCGGCACTCTGACCGATGGGTGGGCTCTTCCCCAGACTCAACTTTCAGGCCCTGGACTTTCGGCCTGGCGCCCCTGAGAGCCTGGCGCCTGGGTGCCCCACACCCCTAGTGCCTATGGGTAAGACGGCCCTGTCTATATTCCAGGGGAGCAGTCATGAAGGTTAGCTGCAGCCAAAATCTCACCGCATGTTTGAGGACTAGCAACTTAAACTAGAGGAGGTGGCTTGTGATGCAATAAAATGGCTGCGTTAGGCTGCACTGCCTGGGGCCAGGTGTGTGCGTGTGTGCATGTGTGTGTGTGTACGCGCGCATGCGCAGGTTGCAGTCCAGGACATATTGAGGGCTCCATGTTGGAGGAGGCTGACCTCAGGAGTCCCGTAGCGGCATTTTGTAACCGTTCCATGTTCACACGCTGCTTCTCCAGTGAGTCACAGTTTGGGTGCTGTTAATTGCAGGGTGAAATGTACTCAAAACAAGACCGGGAGATGGGGCAGCGATTGCCTCTTTGTCTGCCGTCACCAACCAAGGGGAAACATTGATGCTTCTGTTGAGCCTGCCTGCTGCAGCGTAAGGTTTCTTGCCCTAGGCTCCGGCGCTGTGACGCTTCTCCTCCGTTGACCATCCTGTGGGAGCTTTCCTCCGGAGGTGATGCAAAGAGCTGGTTGCAAAGCGATGGAGCAACCTGCTTTGCATCTTGTTTCTGCTTAAGAGGAGGAGGAGGAGGAGGAAGAAGAAGGAGGATGGGAAAAGGGGAATTCAGGCTCATTTAAAGAGTTGTGCCTTTGCTGTGGTACCTTCCAGATTATTGCAACACACTCCACAGGGGACTCGATAACTTCAGCTGGTCCAAAAGGCATCAACATACCATATTGGCCTGAATATAAGCCGCACCCGCAAATAAGCCGCACTTTTAAAATTTGGCGGCTTGAGGGAGGTTTAAGAGCAGCGGGTGGGCTGGGCACCATTGCCCCACGCTCCCGGGCTGCTTCCTGGGGGGAGAGCCACACCACTTTGACGGCGCCGTAAATTCGTGAATATAAGCCGCACTTTAACTTTTCACGATCTGAATTTGGGGGGGGGGGGGAGTGTGGCTTATATTCGAGCGAATACGGTATTGGTGTTTGAAGCCCTAAGCAGCTCAAGACCCGAATAGCTGAAAGACCTTCTCCTTCCCTACAGACACTCTCAGGTGCCAAGATTGGCAAGGCACCCTCTCCCCCTACGTGAAATTGTCCAGTCCTCTTTTAAAGCCATCTAGGTTGGTGTTCCTCACTGCCTCCTGTGGCAGGGAGTTCCATAGTTCAACTCTGCATCATGTGATGAAGTCCTTTTCTCTGTCCTGAACCTTCCAGCATTCAGCTTCACTGAGTTCTAGTGTTCGGGGGGGGGGGGGGAAGCTTTTCTCAGCCCACTTTCTCTGTGCTATGCAAAATTTTATAAGCTTCCATCACAGCGGTTTTCAAAGGGTGCGGTGCTCCACACTGGTGTGGCAGGAGAGGAAGGCAAGTGTTGCGGGAAGATTCAAGGACAATCGAATAAACGTTTGAACATTTCATTGTTGTGTGGTATAGGATCTGGGTTCTGTTTATCACCTCCATTTGCTTTTTTTAAAAAAACCTTCATGGCAAAAACAAAACAAAAACCAAGATGATTTTTTCCCATGGTTCACCGTAAAGTGCTGAAGTAATCTTCACAGCTGGGTGACAATAGCATAGCAGTGTCATTTCTCATAGGCTTGGGAACATGGCTATGATATCTTGGTATTGTTTTACCTGGAAGTGATGTGAAAGAGGACTCTCTTCCACCTGGCTACTGACTCATCTGTCCCTTCTATGAGCTAATGTCTGTCTACTGCGTCCTACCTTAAATGAGTAAAAAAAGAAAAACGGTGATTGGGAAAGCTCTCCCCTTAAACTATGCAGACTGTATGCCTGCATATTCTACACCAGGCATCCCCAAACTGTGGCCCTCCAGATGCTTTGGCCTACAACTCCCATGCATAGCTGTCAACCCTCCCTTTTTTGCGGGAAACTCCCTTATTCCAATGCCGTTTCCCGCTGCTATCCCGGATTGTTGATATCCCTTAAATTCCCCGGATTTCAAAGGAAGCAGCTCTTCTCCCTCCCTGCCGGCCAGGGAGGCTCCTCAGCTGCGTTGCTCGGCTGCCAATAAGGAGTCTGAGACCGACTGGGGGCGGAGCTTGCATGCCTTGTGCAGCCAGACCCTCACGCCCAACCAGACAGCCTGCCTGCCTGCCGTCTACGTGCTCGCTCTTTCGCTCACCCGTTCGCGCGCAGCCTCTGGAGCGCAGGGTGGCGAGGCTACTTGGTGCCATTGCACCGCCCTCGTGGCATCCCTTATTTTCAAATCTGAAAGTTTGGAAAAATCCCTTATTTTCAAATCCGAAAGTTGACAGCTATGCTCCCATGACCAGTTCTCCCTATTTCTCTTTTACCCTCCCCCAGTTTTCCAGATTGCTCACATCAGTTTGCAACATTATCTGCAAACAAATGGCACTTCTGCTAACATATACATTTCTGCTAATATAGGCATCCTAGTACTTATCTTTGGGACGTGGGTGGCGCTGTGGCCTAAACCACTGAGCCTAGGGCTTGTCGATCAGAAGGTCAGTGGCTCAAATCCCAGTGACGGGGTAAGCTCCCGTTGCTCTGTCCCAGCTCCTGCCAACCTAGCAGTTCGAAAGCACATCAAAGTGCAAGTAGATAAATAGGTACCATTCCAGCAGGAAGGTAAACGGCGTTTCCGTGCACTGCTCTGGTTTCACCAGAAGCGGCTTAGTCATGCTGGCCACATGACCCGTAAAAACTGTCTGTGGACAAACGTCGGCTCCCTCGGCCAGTAAAGCGAGATGAGCGCCGCAACCCCAGAGTCATTCGCAACTGGAGTTAACTGTCAGGGGTCCTTTACCTTTACTTATCTTTTGGGATGAAGAATTCAATCGCAAAATTCAGGGGAGTGCAAATTTCATGGAAGACCTGTGCTTTGGTTGGTGTGTTGTTTTGAGAAGTGTGGATTAGGTATGTTTGCATTACAGCGAGAGACCAAGCAGAATTTCTCCTCCATCCCTGGCCCTTGGAGCCATCACCACTTGAGAAGCTGGTCCACCTGGCAGTTGCTGGGGACGTGACGCAGATTGTATTTCCTTACGATGGAAAATGGTCACGATTTGAGAGTGGGGTGGGAGCCACCACTAGGAGCACCAGAGAAATCTCTAAGAGCACAGCTTAAAAGGAAGGAGAGCAGAAATATATGTAGACACTTCAGCTGATTAATTGGTGGGGCCAGTTTGAGCTGATAGCAGTTTGGAAATTGTGGACCTGGAAGTTAGAGGACACTTGTTTTCTCCTGCTCTGGAGGCTAGGACCTGAACCAACGGATTCAAATTGCAAGAAAGGAGATTCCAACTAAACACCAGGAATAACTTTTTGATAGTAAGAGCTTTTTGACCATGGAACTGTCTCCCTCGGGAGGTTGTGGGCTCTCCTTCTGTTTAAGCAGAGGTTGGACAGCCATCTGTCATGGGTGCTTTAGCTGAGATTCCTGAATTGCAGGGGGTTGGACTAGATGGCCCTTGGGGTCCCTTCCTGCTCAAAAATTCTATGATTCTATGACATGCGTGTCTTTTCCAGTTGCTGGAAAACACAAGAGGGGAAAGTTGCTCTTGTGCTCAAATTCTGATTGCAGATTTCCCATCTGGGCATCTGGTTGGCCCCTGTGAGAATGGGATGCTGGACTAGATGGACTCCTGGCCTGATCTGGCTGGATCTTTTTACGTTCTTATGGCTGTACAGTGGTACCTTGGTTTGCGAACTTAATCCATTCGGGAAATCCGTTCTTAAACCAAAGCGTTCTTAAACCAAGGCGTGCTTTCCCATAGCAGCGGGGGGACTCAATTTACAAATGGAACACACTCAACAGGAAGCGGAACCTGTTCTGCTTCCAAGGCAACGTTCACAAACCAAAACACCTACTTCTGGGTTTGCAGCGTTCTTAATCCAAGTCTCTAAGGTGCTACTGGAAGGAATTTTTTTATTTTGTTTCGACTATGGCAGACCAACACGGCTACCTACCTTTAACAAGGTACCACTGTAATGCCTTTGTGGGTTTCATTCATTAATGAGATTTATAGAACATTTTTTATAACAGAGAAAAAAGAGTCAAAACTATTTCCGGTGGCCTTCCCTTTTAGCAGTGGGTTGTGATGTTTGTCTATTAAGGACGTTCTATTCATTCACCAGTGGAAAAGAGATGAACCACTTTGAATAACAAACCCAAACACTTGGTTCTTATCCACGGGAGGCAGAGATAACCACCAGCGTAGGTGATTTTAAAAGAGGCTTAGGCAAATTCACGGAGGAGATGGCTACTAGTCATGAAGGCTCTGCCCTGCCTCCATAGTTGGAAGCAGCAATGCTTCTGCATACAAGTTGCTGGAGACCACAGGAAGGGAGGGAGCTCTTGTGCTCAGATCCTGCTTGCAGATTTCCCGTTGGGGCATTTGGTTGGCCACTGCAAGAACAGGATGCTGGGCTAGATGGATCATTGGCCTGATCCAGCAGACTCTTCGTATTTGGTGATGATAACAAGCACAGCTTATCTCAATTGGGCCCTCCCCTTCCTTCAAGAAATTCAGATTGGTGCATGTAGTTCCTCCCCATCCAACTCATGCCAATTCATCTTCTCCCCAACAGCCCTGCGAGGTGGGCTAGGCTGAAGGAGAGAGTGGCTTGCCCAAGGCCAGGAACTGAGCTCCCTGGCGCACTCTCTGCACTCTCGCCCTCCCCCCGAGTAAGCACTGCTCTTGCCTTGAGTAAGCAGGTGGATTTTCTTTCCCCTCTTGCTCACGCACTTTGTGGGTTCATCAAGAGTTAAAGAAGAAGAAGAAGAAGTGATTTATTTTTATTTTTTCCTAATCCTGTGAGTTTGGGCTGCGGGCAATGTAGGTGAAACGGTGTGTTTTGGAGATGAATGTTCTTGCAGGAGACAAGACAGAGCTTGCCGGGGAACATCTGCAACCAATCCGTTCTGTATGGGACGTGTTTGTGTCCTGCGGCTTGCTCAAACTTGTTGTGCGGTGCGGCAGCGGCAGTGGAAGGGGGGGGGGAGAAAAAGCACAGACGAGAAAGAGGGTTGGCTGGAGAGCAGAGACTTTTTTCCTTCCAAAATTCCGGGGAAGGGATCCTGCGCTTTTACTTCTTTCGCAAAAGAGCTTGGAATATGAGGCATGGAAGTGAACGGATCCCCAATGTTCTGCGTGGCTGGTTGTTTTGTCTATGCACATAGACCCACACAGGTGGGTTTGCCATAAAAATAAGCGGAGGTTAAAAAGGGAGCACAGTGGGATTGTGTCAACGGATGAGTGGGCAAGAGGAAGGGACCCCTTTTTCGGGTGGGCCTGATGCCCCATAGCACTGCCCATATTCTCTCAGCAATGGTGAGAAACTGAAAGCCTGGGTACCCAGAGTGGCTTCATCTCATGGCAAGGGTTGTTGTTGTTCCTTGGATCCTGTGGTGCAGGCTTGGCACACGCTGTTCTCTTGTATGTGGAGCAGCCCTGCCCAAGGTAGCTGCTGGCGCTGTAGCAATGGTCAGAAGTTACCCGGGTGCAGCTCTGAACCTCTCGGGTGTCTCCTGTGTGCTTTTCAGCATCACACTGTTCCCACATCCCTTGAACCAGCGCACCATGCCTGCTGGCCCTTGGGTGGCTCTCATGTCCATTCTTCCCCGTCCCTCAAAATTAAGAATAATGCAGCGAGGGTGTCCAAAATGGTGCCCACTATATGCTTTGCATTGCAACATTCAGCATCCCTGAGTGTTGACCTTGCTGAGTGGGGCTGATGGGAAGGGGCGTCCCACAGGTGTTTGGGACTCTTGTGTTGGCTGCCCCTCCCTTTCTAAATAGTTCAGCCGTCATGTCATGATGACAACTGTTTTGCCTGCTTTCTCAATATGAACTCCCCGTTTAATTTATCTGGCAAGTTGTGTAATGTGTGAAACGTTGGGTAATTTTGGCTCTTTTGCCTCCCGGTTTGATCTGCATGTGTGTTAGCGGCTGGAGCGATTCTCCCAGAACACACCCGACAATGTCCGGCTAGGTTTAGAGCAAGGTCTGAGGTCAACTTTCCATTATGTTTCCCCCAAAGAGCAAGGAATGTCCAATTACTGCACAGTTTACCTGGTGGTGGCCATTGGTTATGGAGCCTTTGAAAGGAAATCAGAAAATGGAAGAGGAAGGGAAGGAGGCGGACAGTCTTTCCTTTGCTTTAAGAGTTGATGGCTCCTTAGAACTTCCATGTTCAGGGGCAGTCTATCTCTGAAGGCCAGACGCAGGGGCCTTCCCAGAGACTTTTGATTGGCCCCATTGTTGTGCAGCAGGCTTAGAATCATAGAATCATAGAATCATAGAGCTGGAAGAGACCACAAGGGCCATCCAGTCCAACCCCCTGTCAAGCAGGAAAAACCATCCAAGCATTCCTGACAGGTGGCTGTCAAGCCTCTGCTTAAAGACCTCCAAAGAAGGAGACTCCACCACACTCCTTGGCAGCAAATTCCACTGTCAAACAGCTCTTACTGTCAGGAAGTTCTTTCTAATGTTTAGGTGGAATCTTCTTTCTTGTAGTTTGAATCCATTGCTCCGTGTCCGCTTCTCTGCAGCAGCAGAAAACAACCTTTCTCCCTCCTCTATATGACATCCTTTTATATATTTGAACATGGCTATCATATCACCCCTTAACCTTCTCTTCTCCAGGCTAAACATACCCAGCTCCCTAAGCCGTTCCTCATAAGGCATCGTTTCCAGGCCTTTGACCATTTTGGTTGCCCTCTTCTGGACACGTTCCAGCTTGTCAGTATCCTTCTTGAACTGTGGTGCCCAGAACTGGACACAGTATGGGTCCAATTCACTTGGGTCTTACCCTATAGAGCTGCTCCTGTGTTCTCCTGCCTTTCAGAACTCAGGACCACTTTATTGATATGGATGGTGACTAGCCAGGATGGCTCCAGCTGTGCCTCCACAACTGGGAGGCAGCAATGCTTCCGAACACCAGTTCCTGGAAACCACAGGAGGGGAGAGTGTTGCTCTTGTGTTCGAATCCTGCTTGCGTGTTTCCATTCTTAGGTTCTTATGATGCTGTGGACTGCAGACTTTGCTCTTGTTGACACAGGAGTTTTAAATCAAGCCCAGGGGACTTTGGGGCAAGTTTAGCAGAGCCCACCTACCTAGCAAAGCCACAACAATCTCGCTCTCTGCAGGACAGGTTGACATTCTCAGCTTCTGCACCAGTTTTCCTCAGCCTGGCACCTTCAATGTTATTTTGGACAGCCACTCTCATCTACTCTACAATGAGCTGATGGGAATTGTAGTCCACAACATCTCAAGGGCGCCAAGGTGGGAAATGCCATCCCAAAGCAAGTTGCTGCTTCACGAGCTTCTGCTTAAACTGTGAGGAGTTTTCTTCGCCTTAAAAAAAGAAAGAAAAGAACGTGTTACACATTTCTTCTCCACCCCCTCTTTTGGGGAAGGGGGTGGGAGATCTGGCCCTACCTCATCTAGGACTGTGTTTTGATGCTGCTGCCTTGAGCAATCTCGCTTCCTATCTCACAAGAAATCTTTCGTCAGCTGGGGTTCTAAAAATCTACAGGGTTTTCTTTCTCTTCCTTGTTGGGAGAATCCTTTTTCTTTATTATTTTTTTCATTTTTACGTGGTGATGGATGTCTTGAGCAAGAAAGCATCTGATGAGTTTGCTAAAATTATAGGGTTTATTTTTTTTCTCTTAAAAAAAAAAAATCCCCTTTATGCTTTCTTCTTCTTCTCCTTCTCCTCCAAGTGCCCATCCCTGATGTCTCCACCCTCTTGGAATTTGCTTACCAAACCTCCCCGTTCCATAAGAGATCCGGCTTCCCTTAGAAAAGAACCTCGCTTTATTAAATCTGCTTTTAGATGACCGTAAGAATGGAAGGGACCCAGGTGGTGCTGTGGGTTAAAAGACAGAGCCTAGGGCTTGCTGATCAGAAGGTTGGCAGTTCGAATCCCTGCGACGGTCCCAGCTCCTGCCCACCTAGCATGGTTCGAAAGCATGTCAAAGTGCAAGTAGATAAATAGGTAAGGAAGGTAAACAGCATTTCCGTGCACTGCTCTGGTTCGCCAGAAGCGGCTTAGTCATGCTGGCCACATGACCCGGAAGCTGTACGCTGGCTCCCTCAGCCAGTAAAGTGAGATGAGCGCCGCAACCCCAGAGTCAGACACGACTGGACCAAATGGTCAGGGGTCCCTTTACCTTTAAGAATGGATTATCTAAGAACCCACTAGCCTTTTTCATGTCTGCAACTACAAATATATAATAGCACAGTGTTGGAAAACAGCTGCTAACTCAAGGCGTGTTGGGATAGACAATGGACTATTGCCCTTGTGGAGAAACTTCATGAAACATCTTGGATGCTCGGGAATGCAATAATAGAATCATAGAACTGCAGAGTTGGAAGGGACCCCAAGAGTCATCTAGTCCAACCCCCAAATGACCAAAGGCAATTTTGAAACTGCAGGGCTCATTCGTACTCTGGGAAGGACAGTGTTGCCCCCTCACCACCAGCTACCCAGGGCTCACTCTGGGATAACCTGCTAGGATGGAGAGCAGCCTAATGTTGACCATGTTATCCACATTGTACATGCATGGAATGTTTCTTGCAGGGAGAGGAGGTATATGGGGGTTGGTTGTATTTTTACATGTATTTTTGGAGACCAAAAAATAAAGTTAAGAAGAATATTTTAGAAACCACAAAAGCCTTAGAATTAATTCCCCCCCCCACACACACACACCGTACTTCCATTCTCTGCAGATTTGTGGACTTGGGCAAGGAGATGCTCAGTGCTGAAAATGACCTGAAATTAGGAATGTTCTGGGCTTTGTTTTTTCTACATTTTTCATCCTCCCTCCAAGAAGCTCAAGGTGCAGAGATCAGGCAACCCACCTGCATTTGCAGCACTGGTTTAATCGGCTATTTTATCGAAATCGGGCAAATGGCCTTTGGCATTCTCTTTTCGGCACATAGATATTTTGTTATGTGCAAATGGCTTTAGATACCCATTAGGTCCATCAATTACCATATAGCATATACATAGCTATCAACTTTCAGATTTGAAAATACGGGATTTTTTCAAACTTTCGGATTTGAAAATAAGGGGTGCCACGAGGGCAGTGCAATGGCACCAAGTAGCCTCGCCACCCTGCGCTCCAGAGGCTGCGCATGAACGGGTGAGCGAAAGAGCGAGCGCGTAGACGGCAGGCAGGCTGTCTGTCTGGTTGGGCGTGAGGGTCTGGCTGCACAAGGCATGCAAGCTCCACCCCCAGTCGGTCTCAGACTCCTTATTGGCAGCCGAGCAACGCAGCTGAGGAGCCTCCCTGGCCGGCAGGGAGGGAGAGGAGCTGCTTCCTTTGAAATCCGGGGAATTTAAGGGATATCAACAATCCCCGATAGCAGCGGGAAACGGCATTGGAATAAGGGAGTTTCCTGCCAAAAAAAGGTAGGGTTGACAGCTATGAGCATATATTCAACACAAGAAAACAGTGACAATTTGTTGTTGACAAAGGGCAGCTGGACATATAAAGTGCCCCATTACCTTCAGTATCTTAGAGCCTCATCAAACCTAATTCCAGCCCTGTACGAAGTGGCTTTTGGGTCTCGGGTTCAAGCTCTGCAAGAGTGTTTGTGTTGGCACCAAGTCTTCCCACAAGCGCCCCAGGCACAAGACGTCCCCTGCGTTGTGCGCAAGGCAACGTGGGCGAAGGAACCTCCTACGACATGGCAGCGTTTTTGCATCTTGCTTTCTGCAGGTGCGTGTTGTCAGATTCCCCGTACCTTGCAGTCAAAAAGATGTTAACTATCCGGTGGGTTGGGAGAGAGAGAGGAAGAACCAACATCAACGGAGATTGAAGAGCCAGAGGGCTACGATAAGCATCCCTAATGATGGCGCATAATTTGGGAGGTGCCTAATTGGAAGATCAGATCAGATTGTGTATTCCTGAGGGAGTGGCTGGCCTGCCCTCACAGTTGTTGTTCAGTGGAAGGGTTTGGGTTTTGGGGGGAAAACAAGACTTGGAACATCATTGATTTTCAGATTGTGACTTGTATTCCTAACCACCAGGTCTTGGGAAGAATGTCCCTGGTTCACAGGGCCTCTCCGGTTTGCACAGGGAATTGTGGCAGAGAGTCTGGAGGACAAACAGTTAGAAGATGCAAAGCTGACGTCAGTCATAGAATTGGAGAGTCGGAAGGGACCCAAAGGGGTCCTCTAGTTCAGTGTTCCCCAACCTTGGGCCTCCAGCTGTTTTTGGACTACAACTCCCATCATCCCTCGCTAGCAAGACCAGTGGTCAGGGATGATGGGAATTGTAGTCCGAAAACAGCTGGAGGCCCAAGGTTGGGGAACACTGCTCTAGTTCAACCCTCTGCCATGAAAAGTTCCTTCAGGTGCCTGTAGTTTGTGACTTGCCTGGCTACCTGCGAAGCAGGCTCCACGGGATGCAGAGATGGCCACCAACTTGGATGGCTTCAAAATAAGATTGGAAGAAGGGAAGCCTTCTTTTTTTATCACAATACACAGCCTGCCGTCTATGGGCTCGCTCTTTCGCTCACCCGTTCACGCGCAGCCTCTGGAGCGCAGGGTGGTGAGGCTACTTGGTGCCATTGCACCACCCTCGCGGCATCCCTTATTTTCAAATCCGAAAGCTCGGAAAAAATCCCTTATTTTCAAATCCGAAAGTTTGAAAAAATTCCTTATTTTCAAATCCGAAAGTTGACAGCTATGAGAGAGAGAGGGAGAGAGGGAGAGATAGAGAGAGAGATATCGTTTTTGTTTTGTTTCCTAATCCCGTAGAGAGGTGTGGCCATGTTGGTTTGTTTGTAAAGATTTACAGGCCTTTGTCTTTGTCCTCATCTGAAAACTTAATTATTTCACAGTCATGGGTGTGTGAACCAGCAAATCACGGGGCAAAAACCATCTGGGGACCCAATGCTTTCCCAACTCTTTCCATGCAGACATTGCATTGTGCATCCTTGAGATGATGGAGCATGGATGCCGTTTTGAGGGGATGGGAGATGTCCTGTCCATGGCAGACTTAACATTGGCTTCTTCTTGGCCTGTCCTGGAAAGTGTAATTCTCAACATGGAACGTGCAGGAACATCCTGAATCCGCTTCCCTAAAGGTTCAGAAGGATTGCAAGGTTCAGGCCATGTGCCAGTTCTCCTGCCAGGCTACTCTTTGATGTGATCTGACCAACCTCATGGAGAAGCTGATTCAGAAGTTCCCATGGCCACGTGACGTCCCAGCTCCCAACCATGTGAAACAGAGTTGGAACAGTGACCGCGTTGCTTCAGAGGATGTATGAGTCAAGCTTGGAGCTGTAGACTTCTGGGGAGAACTGTAGCTCCGTGGTAGAGCACCTGCTTCCATGCATTAGGTCCCAAGTCCAATCCCTGGTCTCTCCAGTTTGAGTTGGGGAAAGATGTCCTTTCTGAAACCTTGGAGAGCCACTGCCAGTCATTGTAGATGGACGGTGCTGAGCTTTAGACAACTGCAATAGACAAATCCATGGAGGAGAGGGCTCTCAATGGCTACTAGCCAGGATGGCTCTGCTCTGCCTTCCAAAGTTGGAGGAAGCAACGCTTCTGAAACCCAGTTGCTGGAATCCGCAGGAGGGGAGAGGGCTCTTGTGCTTGGATCCTGTTGTGGGTTTCCTTTTGGAGCATCTTGGTGGCCCTTGGGAGAACAGGATTGAGGACTAGATGGGCCTCCTTTGGTCTGATACAGAAGACTCTTCTTGTGTTCTTAGATGCTTTGAAGGCACATAAGACCATCACCTTGCTGAATCTAAGCAGGTCTGCACCTGGTCAAAGAGGTGGCTGTCTGGGACTCACGCTCATGCCTTTTTTGGTTCCACGAGGAAAGAAAGGCAGGATAGAAACAGAAGAAAGCTGAATAAAAAAGAAAGGAAATAAATATCTGACCTTCAGAATTTTCTTTTCTGAGCTTCCCACAAACTGGGAGACTTTCCCATGCACTCTGAGAAGTTTTATTCAATTGGCTAGCTCAGTTGGTTAGATAATGCCAAGGTTGGATGTTCGATCCCTGAGTGAGGCAGCTATGTATTGAACTAATGATCCTCAGGGTCCTGTCCAACCTTATAATTCTACAATTCATCCACAGACTTATAGTTTATAGCACAATAGTTAAGAAGTCTGAAGACTTCCTATCTATTGTGCTACATGCATTGCGAAGCTGTGCCTGAGTGTTTATCCGCACTGCTTTTTCTAAACACAGGGGCACCCTTTCATTTACCTCGGAGCTCCCCCCCCTCAAAGAAAAGCCCACTCTTCACAGCTGAAATGCAAAAAATGGCAATTGGGGTCTTTCATGGATGGCCGTTTGCTCCGATTCAGCAATAAAGAGTGAATTTTCATGGGGAATGCGCAAGGACAAACAGCAACAACAAACGCTCCGGCATAGAGCTTTAAAGTGCAGACCGTGCCTGGAAAGTGCAGAGGTAACAGAGGTGTGGAATTGGGTTCCTACCACTAGGCGGCTTTTTGTCCAAACTCACTCAGAGCCCACTGCGAAGCTTGGATCTGAACCTAGACCCAGCCGCCTTGGTGCTGAACTCAGTTGTGTTCGTGGCAGCGACGTTTGGTCAGTGGACTAAGGAGACTAGGCTGGTCCCCTAAATGTTCCCCTGGTGCCTCCTTCCCAAACCCTGGGAAGCTTCTGCCCGGCTTAGGGAGGGAGGCATGATTCTCGTGTGCGAGTCGTCACAACATCCCCAGTGCCCTCGCAAGCGTGTGCCTCTGGCCCTGCCTGTTCCCCTGTGAAAAACGTCACAGCATGCCACTGGTTCGTAGACCCGAAGCACAGATGCTCTCCATCAGGGCAAAGGACCAGCTTCCCTGAAGTCAGACCCCTTGCATCTGTCCCTGCCTGCCCCCTTCCACCGGAGCTCTTGTTTTACCAACATCTGGCTAAGTGGAAAATGAACATCTGGACCAGCTGTGAGGGGATGGGGGTGTTTTTTTTTAAGAGCAAATTTGGGAAACAGGGCATGACCCAACTAGAGAGTGCCTGCCTTATCGAGGAGGTGGCTTGCTGCGGCCTGTCTCTGGATCTGGTTATAGCATGCCGAGAACCAGCCGCAGAAGGAAGACCCTTGGCCGCTGGTCTCTGGCTATGGTCCCCGATCCCTGATGTGAATTAAGAAGGCTTCGGACACTGAACCAAGAACAAAGGGGGGAACAAAATAAAATAAAAAAATTCCTTCCAGTAGCACCTTAGAGACCAACTAAGTTTGTTCTTGGTATGAGCTTTCGTGTGCATGCACACTTCTTCAGATACACTGAAACAGAAGTCACCAGACCCTGATATATAGTGAGAGGGTGGGGAGGGGTATTACTCAGAGGGGTGGTGGAAATGGGTGAAAGGTTGATAGCTGTGGTAAACCTGTTGACGACTGTAAACGGCTGCAATTAGTCTTACAGGAAAAAGCAAGGGGTCAGAAGGTTAAAAAAGCTTTGTCATGTATAATGAGATAAGAATCCAATGTCTTTGTTCAGACCAGGTCTCTCCATGGTTTTAAGGGGGGAACAGCACTGTTGCTTCTGCATCTCGCAGGTCTCTGCCTTCCCCTCCGCCCCAGCTTGGGTTTATTTTTGTGAAATCAAAGCAGAGTTTCACGGTGTCTGGCGTGCATGCACAGTGCACGAGATGGGCCGGAGGAAGAGAGGCGTGATGCTACTTGCAAACTATGCGCGGAGACAAGACCAGAGGCGCCGAGTGCTTGAAAGCTGGTGTGTGCTGGGTTGGGACTTGCCTCTCCACCGTAGCCTGCAGGGTTTCTGAGGAAATGAGGGGGGGAGCTGCTTGCTGCTGCTGCTCACTCCAAACCCAAACCTGACAGGACCTGCCCTGCGTCTTAGCTGGGGGTGGAAAGCAGAGATGCAAAAGGGGGGGGGGGAGAGAGAAGGAGAGGGGGAAGGAAGGGTTAACGCGTTTGAAGTCGACAGGAAATTTACTGGCTGAGTGGTGCAATTTGCAGACATCCATTCCAAGCCGAGGGGTCTGCAGCCAGGAGCTAAAGGACTCCTGGACAGATCAGCCTTTCCAGTTCCTTTTGGAGTTACCTTATTGCTCCAAGTAGGGACCCAGGTGGCGCTGTGGGTTAAACCACAGAGCCTAGGGCTTGCTGATCACAAGGTCAGTGGTTCGAATCCCTGCGACGGGGTGAGATCCCGTTGCTCGGTCCCTGCTCCTGCCCACCTAGCAGTTCGAAAGCACGTCAAAGTGCAAGTAGATAAATAGGAACCGCTCTGGCGGGAAGGTAAACGGCGATTCCATGCGCTGCTCTGGTTCGCCAGAAGCGGCTTTGTCATGCTGGCCACATGACCTGGAAGCTGCATGCCGGCTCTCGGCCAATAAAGCGAGATGAGCGCCGCAACCCCAGAGACTGGACCTAATGGTCAGGGGTCCCTTTACCTTTATTGCTCCAAGTGGCCTTTGTGCGCATTGCGCTTCTTTGAGATGTGCATCAGAGCAGCCTTGCCCAAACTGTCCTGCTCACCAAGGCTGATGAGAATATTAGCGTCACAGAATTCTAGAGCTGGAAGGGACCCCCAAGGGTCCTCTAGTCCAACCCCCTCCAATGCAAGAATCTCAGCTAAACCATCCTTGACAGATGGCCATCCAACTTCTGCTTAAAAACCTCCAAGGAAAAAGAACCCACCACCTTCTGAGGGAGACCATTCCTCTGCCAAACAGCTCTTACTGTCAGAAAGTATTATTATTATTATTATTTTGGAAGGCAGCCCTGTACAGGAAAGTTCTTAATGTTTGAGGTTTTATTGTGCTTTTAATATTTTGTTGGGCGCTTCCCAGAGCGGCTGGGGCAACCCAGTCAGATGGGTGGTATATCAGCAATAAAATTAGTAGCAGCAGTAGCAGTAGAAGTAGTATCATTATTAAAGTTCTTCAGAATCCCCTTTCTCGTTATTTGGATCCGTTGCTTTGGGTCTTGCCCTCTGGAGCAGCAGGAAGCGAGCTTGCTCTATCTTCCGATTGACAGCCCTTCAGATATTTGAAAACAGCTATCCTATCGCCTTTGGAGATTCGCTTTGGAGCTTGGTATTCCAAAACATCTGGAAAGAACCTGATGTGGGGGAAGCTGCCTTAAAGCCTCGTTCTCAAGACACAGAAGTGGTCCAGGAGTTCCTCCGCCCTGCAGCATTTCAGGCTTTCAATACAGTACTGAAGTTTCATCAATACCAAATGAAATTAAAAACCCTGCACTCAGAAAGCAAGTGTGTCAGGGAGAAAGGTCCTTTGCACTTCATCTTTCCCCTGGCATGCCAGTCTTTCTGTGTGTCAGGAAGCTTTTTGGGGGTTGAGTGTTTTCTCATGTGAGACTTGTCTGAAATGATGCAGTGGGGAAGACGGACGTACCCCTTCACCTGCTGTCCTTGAGAACGGATCCCCAAAGTGTTTTTAGGCGCTTGGCAATGTGTGCTGCTGCTCTGGGGGCAGGGAGTTCCTCAGCCTAAGGACAGCAAAAACAACATGTTGCCTGCCCTCGCCAACTACCCTTCAGACGACGTCAGGAAACGGGAAACCTGAGTGGGTAGGCAAGCATATTATGGATAGTCCTTTCTATCTCCTGCAGTTCGTGGTTTTCATGCAACTAACAACAACAATAATAATAATTTATTATTTGTACCCCGCCCATCTGGCCGGGTCTCCCCAGCCACTCTGGGTGGCTTCCAGCAAACATTAAAATGCATTAACACATCACAGATTAAAAACTTCCCTAAACAGGGCTGCCTTCAGGTATTTTCTGAATGTCAGGTAGTTGTTTATCGCTTTGACCTCTGCTGGGAGGATGTTCCACAGGGCGGGCGCCACTACCAAGAAGGCCCTCTGCCTGGTTCCCTGTAGCTTTGCTTCTCACAGTGAGGGAACCGCCAGAAGGCCCTCGGCGCTGGATCTCAGTGTCCGGGCTGAACAGTGGGGGTGGAGACGCTCCTTCAGGTATACAGGACCGAGGCAACCATTTTGCAACTGGGTTGGTAGCTAGAAAATGCGATATAAAAGAGGGTTGTATGAAACCATGTGTGTTATAGTATCATAGAATCGTAGAGTTGGAAGGGAACCCCAAGGGTCATCTAGCTGGACTCCCTGCAATGCAGGGAACACAACTAAAGACTCCCAGACAGATGGCCACCCAACCTTTGCTTAAAAGTGATGTGCTAGTTTATTACACG
Source organism: Darevskia mixta (assembly GCA_034641385.1). Classification (NCBI taxonomy): domain Eukaryota; kingdom Metazoa; phylum Chordata; class Lepidosauria; order Squamata; family Lacertidae; genus Darevskia; species Darevskia mixta. The sequence goes on from JAWWNH010000021.1 coordinate 962,586, forward strand.
TGAGGAAGGTCTTTTAATTTAATTTTGCAAGAAGGAGGATTTGGAAAAAAAAACCCATACTACTTTGTTCGGTTGCCTTAAAGAAGCCTGTGTGATATGAAGGAGGAATCTCCCTTGTTATTGCTGTGTGCAGGGAACAGCTTTGCTCTTGCACTTGGTACAGAAAGGCAAAACTCGCAAATTCCTGCTCTGCAGTTTTTGCTCTGATGATCGCAGTTTGGTTTATATAAATGTGTGTGTGTCCAGTGGGTTGCATCTGTCTGCTGCTGCAGATTATTCGTTCAGGTTTTATCCCACCCTTCCTCCCACGGGAGCCCAGGGCAGCCATACATCATCAACATCCATAAAACACCTTAATTAAAAACCTCAAAACAGATAAAACACCTTTCAGAATGTATATACAGGGCTGCCGTTTCCAGTGCTAAATGCCTGAGTGAACACAGACGTCTTCGCATTGCGTCTGAATTCTCGTATGTTTTAAATCACAGCTGTAATAAAAAACTTCCAGTGAATTTTTTAAAATTTATCTTTCTTACAAACCGCTTTGAGGTTTTCTTCTGCAATGAAGCAGTAAGCCGGTTTCATGAAGCAAATGTAATAAAATGATTATGACAACTTATGGGTTGGGTGCAGTTCACCGGCGAAGGGTCTCCACAAACAGGGAGCCACCACAGAGAAGTCCCTGCTGATGCATAGACCAAGGGAACTCCCTGCCACAGGAGGCAATGATGGCCACCAACTTGGATGGCTTTAAAAGAGGATTAGACAAATGCATGGAAGAGATTGATGGCTACTAGTCTCTGCCTTCACAGTCAGAGGCGCCAATGCTTCTGAATCCCAGTTGCTGGAAACCACAGAAAGTGATAGTGGCTCTTGTGTTTGAATCCTGCTTGCTAGTTTCCCACAGGCATGTGGATGGCCCTTGTGAGAACAGGATGCTGGACTAGATTGAACAGTGGCCTGATCCCATAGTAGTAGTAGTAGTAGTAGTAATAATAATTTATTATTTATACCCAACCCATCTGGCTAGGTTTCCCCGGCCACTCAAGGAGTCCAAAAAAAATATTAAAAATACATTAAAATATCAGACATTAAAAATTTCACTAAACAGGGGTGCCTTCAGATGTCTTCTAAAAGTCAGATAATTGTTTATCTCCTTGACATCTGATGGAAGGGCGTTCCACAGGTGAGGCACCACCACCAAGAAGGCCCTCTGCCTGCTTTCCTGTAACCTCGCTTCTCGCAGGGAGGGAACCGCCAGAAGGCCCTCAGAGCTGGACCTCAGTGTCCGGCCTGAACAATGGGGGTGGAGACGCTCCTTCAGGTCTACTGGGCCGAGGCCATTTAGGGCTTTCAAGGTCAGCACCAACACTTTGAATTGTGCTTGGAAACGTACTGGGAGCCAATGTAGATCTTTCAAGACCGGTGTTATGTGGTCTTGGCGGCCACTCCCAGGCACCAATCTGGCTGCCACATTCTGGATTAGTTGCAGTTTCCGGGTCACCTTCAAAGGGAGCCTCACATAGAGCGCATTGCAGTAGTCCAAGCGGGAGATAACTAGAGCATGCACTACTCTGGCGAGACAGCAGGGCTTTTAGTATGTGCTAATGGAAGGAATTTGCCATGGTAGAGGGGGGCATTTTTCATCTATTTCCCCAATGCCTTCTGTGCCTCCCTGAAATCTTGAAAGAGTTGGGGTGGATTGAATGGGGTCTGCAGGGTTGGTTGGTTGATATTTTTTTTTTGCCAAAAATTGCACCCCTCCTCCTCCAGTCTACCACCAGATTCATCAGCAGACAGATACCACCCATAGTGTGTCAAATCTCTCCTTAAAGAGGTTGATCGTTCTACAGTGTTCTAAATACACTGAGAGCCACCTTGTTTGTTTTCGTTTGAAAAAGTTTTTTGTTTTTGTTTCCAGGGCAGTAAAAAGAAGAAGAAAGAAAGTAAGATTGCAAATTAAAAATACATCAGCATAAAAACACAGAAACAAACAGAAAAAAATCATCCATAAAAGCCCTGTGAAGAAATAATAATAATAATAATAATAATAATAATAATAATAATAATAATTCCCAGAGCTTGCTTAAAAACTGGGGAGAATGGGTTCAGAGCCCCATGATATCCACAATTGTGAGGCTACCCCAAGAAAAAACCTGCGTTGTGTCTTCTCCAACCCCATATTTCTTAATACATCCGTGTGTGTTGGGTTTCTGTTTCTCCTTTTGCATAAAGCAGCTACAGAGTCTGCAATCTGCAGCAGGGAAAACTGCATGGGAGCTGAAATATACTCAGATGGAGCGCTGGTACATTTGGATGTTCACCGCGTTTCCACACCAACCTGCAAGAATTCGCCAGCCTTTGAGTGCCCACCCCTCCTGATTTGCACACTTTTGCGAGGCTTTTTCACTATCATAATCCATTCTTGAATGCTGCCACCAATATGTACACCCTCCTCTAATATGCACATTTTCGATCATATTACCCTATTTTTCGCTCCATAAGACGCACCTGAACATAAGACACACCTAGTTTTTAGAGGAGGAAAGGGGGAAAGCCCTGTTTTTTTGAGGATCAGCTGAAAGTGGTGCAGCTTCTTTTTCAAAGAGGAAAAGCCCAATTTTTATGGGGTTCAGCTCACAGTTCTGCTGCTTCTAGTCCTACAGCTTTAGGAAAGGGAGCCATTTCTACAGCTTCCAGACAGATAATCTAATCAGCCAGCCCTATGTCGCTGGGGAAACAAACAGTTTCCCTCTGCATTCAACAATGGAGGCCTGGGCAAGGGGCTGGAAAGGGAGCCTTATCTCTCTCCCCGATAGCTTGCTAAACAGCTGTTCAGCGGCTTCCTTTCAACACCCTCTTCTCTCTTTGTAAAAAAAAGAGCACAATCTGCTTTTGGCCCCTAGGCAATTTGGCTCCAGGGACCATGCATTCGCTCCATAAGATGCACAGACACTTCCCCTTACTTTTTAGGAGGAAAAAAGTGTGTCTTATGGAGTGAAAAATACGGTATTTGGCTGGGGAAGGGCATCTCAGAAGTTGGAGAGGTGTGGATTTTGAAGGATAGCTCCACTTCAGACCGTATATTGCTTCCAGGATGTGCAAATGAGGTAGGCTTACATAAAATCCCTCCCCTTCCCTCCCCCAGTCTCTACTATTGAGTGTGATTTCTGATGTGTTAGGGCCAATTGATCCCAACTCTTTCCAAGTCTGGTTCTCACCAATTTATGTTCCCAGTTGCTGGAAACTGTGGAAGGAGAAACCCCCTGCTTGTGGGTTTCCCATTGGGGCATCTGGTTGGCCAATGAGAGAACAGGATGCTGGACTAGATGGGCCATTGGCCTGATCCAGGAGGCTCTCCTTATGTTCATATGCTTATACCCTGCTCTCCCCAGCCCTTTGCTTTTCCAAGTGATGACTGCTGCAATCATAGGTGGTTAGCATAATCCTTTTTTATTATTATTAAAAAGAAATAAAATGAAAATTACTCCAGCAGCTGTAATAGGGCTGCCATACACTCAGAATTTCCCAGACACATCTGGGAAGCACAACAACTTTGGGGCCCCCCCCAAAAAAGCTCAACACCTTTTGCATCTGGATGGTCACTTTTTTGAAATATGGCAACCCTAGCTGGAACCTAAGAATGGAAGAAGCAAAGATCACCCGTGTCGAAGCAATCATTCTTCAACATCAGCTTCGTTGGACTGGTCATGTTGTGCGGATGCCTGATGATCGTCTTCCAAAGCAACTACTCTATTCCGAACTTAAGAATGGAAAACGTAATGCTGGTGGTCAACAAAAGAGGTTTAAAGATCTCAAGGCAAAGCTAAAGAAATGTAGTATAAACACCAACAATTGGGAAACATTGGCCTGTGAGTGCTCCAGTTGGAGAACAGCCTTTGCCAAAGGTGTCATGGACTTTGAAGACTCTCGAACTCAGGACGCAAGGGAGAAACGTGCCAAGAGGAAGGCACGCTTGGCAAATCCACACCGTGATCAACTCCCGCCCGGAAACCTATGTCCCCACTGTGGAAGGACGGGTGGATCCAGAATTGGCCTCCGCAGTCACTTACGGACTCACTGCTAAAATAAGGTTACCAGATTTTTTTCAATGAATCCGGGGGCACTTTCCAACTTCAATGGATTTTGTATGGGGACTGATTTGTAAATCCGGGGACTTTCCCTGGGAAACGGGGATGTCTGTCTGGTAACCTTACGCTAAACCCCTGTTTTGTAAGACAATCTTACTGGGCTACGAGGGATTGCCAAAGAAGAAGAAGAAGAATCTATGAATGTGCTGCAAAGTATGCTCAGGTGAGGGTGGAAGTTGGAGGAGGTGGTACAGAAAGATCCAGCCTGCTCTCTTCTCCCCAATTCATGCCTGGAGGCTACGTTCCTTCATCCTGCCTGGCTGCCTCCCTCGCCACCCCTCCCTGGCCCGTTTACCAAAGCAGCCCAGCTTTTCATGTTCGGGGAGTGCCCCCCTCCCGGAAGGGCACAGCCAGCTGCCTCCTGAGTCCGGCCTGGCATTGTGCGTAGCCCCCCCCCCTTACCCAGAGGGAACAAAGGGAACCAGTGTGACAATTCCTTGCCTCTGCCCCTGGTGGTTTTTGCAGTGTCAACGCTCTCCCTTCCCAAACTTCCACCGCGGAGATCTTTCTCTCCCCGCTGTGCCTCCCCTTTCTGCGGTTCACACCGGCTCAGGTACACGGGGAGGGGGGGCACATGCCTGGTGTCAACATCTCCTGTGGGCGCGGCAGGGGGAGGAATGCGCCGCTCCCAGCTCTCGCTCCGGCAATTAATCCCTGCAACTGACAGGTGGCAACAGGCGGCCTTTGGCTGGGGTGCTTCGTCGCGGCCGGCAAGAAAGGGTGCTTGGAGCTCATGATCTCCGGGGGGTTCCTTGGAAGGAGGAGCCCTCTGGAAAGGGAGAAGGGGGTGAGAGGAAGCGGGCTGTGGATTGTGCAGAGCATTGTGGAACTGTGGAACTCGCCTCTGCAGGAGGCAGCGATGGCAAGCATCCTGTTGTGGTTGTTGTTGTTTAGTCGTGTCCGACTCTTCGTGACCCCATGGACCAGAGCACACCAGGCACTCCTGTCTTCCCCTGCCTCCCGCAGTTTGGTCAGACTCATGTTGGTAGCTTCGAGAACACGGTCCAACCATCTCGTCCTCTGTCGTCCCCTTCTCCTTGCGCCCTCCATCTTTCCCAGCACCAGGGTCTTTTCCAGGGAGTCTTCTCTTCTCATGAGGTGGCCAAAGTCTTGGAGCCTCAGCTTCAGGATCTGTCCTTCCAGTGAGCACTCCGGGCTGATTTCCTTCAGAATGGAGAGGTTTGATCTTCTTGCAGTCCATGGGACTCTCAAGAGTCTCCTCCAGCACCATAATTCAAAAGCATCCATTCTTCGGCGATCAGCCTTCTTTATAGTCCAGTTCTCACTTCCGTACATCACTACTGGGAAAACCATAGCTTTAACTATATGGACCTTTGTCAGCAAGGTGATGTCTCTGCTTTTTAAGATGCTGTCTAGGTTTGTCATTGCTTTTCTCCCAAGAAGCAGGCGTCTTCTGATTTCGTGACAGCTGTCACCATCTGCAGTGATCATGGAGCCCAAGAAAGTGAAATCTCTCACTGCCTCCATTTCTTCCCCTTCTATTTGCCAGGAGGTGATGGGACCAGTGGCCATGATCTTAGTTTTTTTGAAGTTGAGCTTCAGACCATATTTTACGCTCTCCTCTTTCACCCTCATTAAAAGGTTCTTTAATTCCTCCTCACTTTCTGCCATCAAGGAAAGCATCCTAGATGGCTTTAAAAACGGGCTAGGATTGTGGAGGGTGAGGCCATTGATGGGTTCTAGGCATCTGGTCTAGCTATTGGTCGCCTTACCCCAAAAAGGACATTGCAGAGTTTGAAAAAGTTCAGAAAAGGGCAGCCAACATGATCCAAGGGATGGAGTGAGTCCCCTATGAGGAAAGGTTGAAACATTTGGGAATTTTACTTTAGAAAAAAAGGCAAGGTGGCATGATAGAGGTTTATAAAATTATTTATGGCAGGGTGAAACTGGATATTTGAAAGTCCCCTCGGCTCACATCTTTCTCCTAACGCTAGAAGTGATGAATGAAGCAGAATGCTAGGAGATTTCAGGCAGGTAAAAGAAAGTTCTTCTTCAAGCAGCACATTGAAGAAGAAGAAGAAGAAGAAGAAGAAGAAGAAGAAGAAGAAGAAGAAGAAGAAGAAGAAGAGTTTGGATTTGATATGCCGCTTTATCACTACCCGAAGGAGTCTCAAAGTGGCTGACATTCTCCTTTCCCTTCCTCCCCCCCAACAAACCCTCTGTGAGGTGAGTGGGGCTGAGAGACTTCAAAGAAGTGTGACTAGCCCAAGGTCACCCAGCAGCTGGAGTGGAGTGGAGACGCGAACCCGGTTCACCAGATTACGAGTCCACCGCTCTTAACCACTACACCACACTGGCTGAGCGATGGAACAGGTAAATAAAATAATTATGATAACTTGAGGATTAAGTGCATTTCACCAGCGAAGGGTCTCCATAAACAGGGAGCCACCACAGAGGAGTCCCTGCACAGATCAGTGGAACTCCCTCCCACAGGAGGCAATGATGTGCCACCAACCTAGGTGGCTATAAAAGGATATTGGGTGGCCACTAGCCAGGGTGGCTATCGCTCTGCTTCTGCAGCCATGCTTCTGAAGCCCAGTTGCTAGAAGCTGCAGGAGGGGAGAGAGTTGCTCTTGTGTTCGAATCCTGATTGCTGGTTTCAAGGAGGTAGTGTGTGTGTGTGTATTGTGTGTGTGTGTTCCCTCTGCTCCACATTTGTGCAAAGCCGACGAAAGCGCCTCCTGCGAGGTGAGTTTGGGTGATTCCCGTTGCAAAACCAAGACCCCCTTTCTTCCCGGTGCCCCTTTTTTTTTCACTCCCTGCGCTTTGTGCGCAGGGAAGTGTTCCGCTGGCAGGCTTCTCCTTTGTTGAAGTGAAATAGACACTCCCAAATAATGGCTGTACGTGTGGGTCTTTGAAAACCTTTGTCAACACTCCTTCAGGAGAAGGGTGGGTGGAAGGAACGGAGGGGGGGGGGTGCGTCGTGCTGAGAAACCAGGCAGGTGTTGGCCGATGGTGGCTGGCATGGGGCGTTCGCAGAGAGAGGCTGGATTACTCACCTGGGTGCCAGCAGTATGTAACACAGCCTGCTTCCATGGGCAGGTGGCAAGGGCAGGGAGGCAGGCATTGAAATGCTGCCCCCCCCCTCCTGTGTTCCTTGCAAGTTGTATTCTTAGGTAAACAGGCCAGTGTGCCGATATGCTCAGAAACCCCCCTGCGTGCAGCGCATTTGGCCAGGAGGGACAGCAAAAGGGCTGAGATTTCTATTTCATTTTGAAGCATTCTCCTTCCCCAAAGGATGTCTAGCCCGTGCTGGGTCTTCTTGGTGCCATTGGCTCCTTGTGGCAACATCTCTTTGCAGCCTCACCCCTGCCCATTTTGGTGAGGCCTCATCCCCATAAGACATTGAAACCTGAAGTTGCCAGAAACCCCAGATCATTTGCATGCCAAACCCTTTTTGGCCCTTCTCTGAAGATGATCCATACCACCGTGGGAGGCCACAAATGGTGGGCAGAAGCTCCGTAAAATGTCGCTTGTGGAGTAAAATGGCAGGCTGCTCAAGTAAGCGAGCCAAGCTGTAATCTCAAGGGAGAGAAACAATCTCCAGTGAGAGGACTAGCTGCCCTGTCTTGGAGTACAGCTCCTTCCTGCTCTCTGTTGCTAAAAACATACAGAAATCAACCATTAAAAAACCAATCGAACCTTGATGCAGTTAAAACTATATACATATGCAAAATCCATTTAAAACATACCGATGATTAAAATAAAAACAGCAGAGCACTAACTAAACGTGGTCAATTCTTGTTGGAACAAGAAAGTCTTCACCTGCCGGTTATGGTAAGATTCTGCAAGCTAGCCCAGTGGCTTGGGAGAATGAATTGCAAAAAAATAAATAAAAATAAATAAGATCTTGGCCTGTTGCACAGAACAATGATAAACTTCTTCCTTATGCTGATCAGTTTGCCTGTCTCTGGTTGACTTCCTGTGCTCCTGTGACATCTCCATTTAAAAGGATCTCAAGATAAGCTGGGTCTGGCTGGGAGATACCTCAGGCCCTGGAGAGCCGCTGCCAGTCAGAGTAAACAGAACAAGGATAAATGGAGAAACACTCTGGCCCAGTCCAAAGCACCCACCTGGCCACAACAATGGACAGGAGCCCCTTGATCTCATCCTATTTAGCTTCCTTTCTGTTCTCATGGGTACAACTAGCAGAGATGTGGGGGAATCTGTGCTTACCATCTCCCATGGATACATATATTTTAAAGTCAACAGGGAAGCAGACAGGATTGCTAGGGGAGCAGTGTGGGAAGGGGGCTAGTCCTGCTTCTCAACACCACTTTTTTCTGGATGTTAAATTCCTCACTCTCCAGCTTCTGAGGGAAGCAGAAAGGGATCACACAGACACCTGAAAGTGGGGCCATTTCTGAAAATGGCCAGGAGGAAAGACTTTAAACCCTTGGCCTGTTAGTTACTGTACTCCCAGAGCAGTTCCTTCCCTCCGCTTTCAGTTTCTCCTTTCTTAAACTCGCCAAAGATCCTAATCTTGAATATATTGTATCGAGTCCAGGTTGGCATGATGTGCTTAGCAGAGAGAGAAATTGTCTGCTTTCTGCTTTCGCTCTGCCCAGTTCCTTAAAACGTCAGTCTTGTGCCTTATTAGCAGTGTTCATTTTAATTAAGAGAGCTTTCCAATGAGAGATTTCTGGGAATACTTTTATTTTATTTTACAGAAACCCCCCTCGCCCTCCAACAACTTGCTTTGAGTGTTGCAATAATCTGGTTTTCTTCCCTCTCCTTTTTCTTTTCCTTCTTCTTCTTTTTCAAACAATATATTGCCTCGCTTGGCACGCTCCCGTTTCCGCAGGCTGTGTAAATCCTTTGTGTGCGTAATCCTTACCCTGCGGGCACGAGAAAGAGAAGCGATTGCACAATCCGACATTGTCGCGTTGGAGAGAGGGCTTTAAACCACGAGGTATTTGCAGCAGCGCCTTTCGCTGCGATGACCTCAATCCTTTGGGCAGCGATGTGAGGAGGGTTGGGGTGGGGTTGAGTGGGGGGCAGAGAGGAGAGATTGAAAATAATTGGCCGATTCTTCTAATTTCCCCTGATTCGTGCTTTCTCACCTGAGCAACCTGTAACAGAATAAAATCCCACCCGCCCGCCTCCTTGAATATCCATCGCTAATCCCCTCCATTGCCACAGTGCCACCCACCCACCTGCCTAACCAACCACCCTTGCCAGGAGCCTATTATCCGGACAGGATGCGAAGGGCGAGTTTTGCTCCAGTTTAACGTGTGCGTTCCTGTCGGCCCTTTTGTTTGTGCAGTTGGGATCGTGCCTGGGAGCACGCACCCTTTCACGGGCCGCTCTGAAAGCAAACAGACAGCCCGCTGCCGCTGCACACTCTTCCCGCCAGCCCCGTGGAAAGGCAATGAATAGCGGGGAAGGGAGGAAATGCCAGCAGTTTTCTGTGGTTGCCGCAGCCAGGGGGTTTCCATGCCGTGTGGAAACAACAGACGAGCTCCTGCAGCCTTCCAGGCACTTGACATCTTCTGCACACCGGGGTGGAATCACAGAATCGTGGAGCTGGAAGGGACCCCAAGGGTCATCCAGTCCAACCCCCTGCAATGCAGGAATCGCAGCTGAAGAGTCCATGGCAGTGTTGGTGTAGTGGTTAGGAGCAGTAGACTCCTAATCTGGTGAACCGGGTTCACGTCTCCTCTCCTCCACATGCAGCTGCTGGGTGACCTTAGGCCAGTCACACTTCTCTGAAGTCTCTCAGCCCCACTCACCTCACAGAGTGTTTGTTGTGGGGGAGGAAGGGAAAGGAGAATGTGAGCCGCTTTGAGACTCCTTCGGGTAGTGATAAAGCGGGATATCAAATCCAAACTCCTCTTCATGGCAGATGGCCATCCAACCTCTGCTTAAGAACCTCCAAGGAAGAAGAAGAAGAAGAGTTTATAATAATAATAATAATAATAATAATAATAATAATAATAATAATAATTTATTATTTATACCCCGCCCATCTGGCCGGGTCTCCCCAGCCACTCTAGGCGGCTTCCAACAAACATTACTCTAACCCTAGGGTTAGGGTTAGAGTCCAAAATGACTCCCAGGCTGCGCACCTGGTCCTTCAGGGGCACAATTACCCCATTCAGGACCAGGGAATCCCCCACACCCGCCCTCCCCCTGTCCCCCAAAAACAGTATTTCTGTCTTGTCAGGATTCAATCCCAATCTGTTAGCCGCCATCCATCCTCCAACCGCCTCCAGGCAATCACACAGGACCTTCACCGCCTTCACTGGTTCTGATTTGAAAGAGAGGTAGAGTTTGGATTTGATATCCCGCTTTATCACTACCCGAAGGAGTCTCAAAGTGGCTAACAGTCTCCTTTCCCTTCCTCCCCCACAACAAACACTCTGTGAGCTGAGTGGGGCTGAGAGACTTCAGAGAAGTGGGACTAGCCCAAGGTCACCCAGCAGCTGCATGTGGAGGAGCGGAGACGTGAACCCGGTTCACCAGATTACGAGTCTACTGCTCTTAACCACTATACCACACTGGCTATCAGTTTAGGAGAGCGCACCATCTTCTAAGGAAGTCCGCTCCACTGCCAAACAGCTCTTACTGTCAGAAAGTTCTTCCTGGTGTTCAGTTGGAATCTCATGTCTTGTAACTTGAATCTCTTGGTTCTGGTCCTACCCTCCAGAGCAGGAAAAAACAAGCTTGTTCCGTCTTCCATGTGGCAGCCCTTGAGATATCTGGAGATGGCTATCACATCCCCTGTCAGTCTCCTCTTCTCCATATTTTATATTAAGTGTGTGCTGACTGCCTTTGTGTTCTTGGTGGATGCACACAGGCCTATGTATTGTGAAGAGACCTCAGCAGGATTGGGGCAGCCTAGAGGGGAGGATGAGGGGCTGTGGCTCGTGACTTCGCTTTTATTTAATTTCATAAAATGTATACACTTCTTGATTGTAGAAAACAAACAAACAAACTTAAGCCTCAAAGTGGTTTGCAAAAACAAGATTTAAAAATAACAGTATCAATAAGAGGAAATGACAACAATAATTTAAAAATTTTGAAAAGTTAAAAGAACAATAAGAATTGGATTAAAGCTCACACCAATTTTCTAAGCATCTGGGCATGACTGTCTATGTTTTGTCGTTGTTTTTCATTTCTATACCACTCTATGTTTTCTTAAGAAAAAAACTCTCAGAGCGGTTTACAACACATTAAGACATCAAATAAAACATTGCTGAAGAAAGTCAAATATAAAGCATACGTTCAAAGCAACATAATTAACAGGAATCTAAAATATTATCTTAAAGATTTAAAAATAAAACATTACAAAGGAAGTCAACTACAGAATGCACACATAACACAGCACTTTTAGCAGGTGCCGAAAGACTGCAGGGAAGGCTCCTGCCTGGTGTCAATAGGCAGGGAGTTCCAGAGTTTCGTTGCTGCCAAAAGATCGAGTTCTTACCAATGCAAAATGGGTCTTACTCGGCTGCTCTCCTGACTTTGCCTTCCTTCCCTTTTGTCCTCCCATCAGTACTCCACCGAACTGAAGAAGTTGTACTGCCAGATTGCCAAGACGTGTCCCATTCAGATCAAGGTGATGACCCCACCTCCCCAGGGCGCCGTCATCCGTGCCATGCCCGTGTATAAGAAAGCGGAGCACGTCACCGAGGTGGTGAAGCGCTGCCCCAACCACGAGCTCAGCCGGGAATTCAACGAAGGTGAGTTGGGCACCTCCAGATCTTTGAAGAGGGCTCTCGTATCTCCTCCCAGTCTCCTCTCCTCCAAGCTAAGCACCCCAAATTCCATGCACCGATGATCCTCATAAGTCTTGGTTTCCATGTCTCGGTCGCCCTCCTCTGCACACCTTCCGGTTTGTCAATATCCCTATCATATTGTATAGATTTGGGGGCGACCCCCTCACAAACCCTAGTAATTAATAAATGGTAGGATTTTGATTTTGGGACGTGGGTGGCACTGTGGGTTAAACCACAGAGCCTAGGGCTTGCCAATCAGAAGGTCGGTGGTTCGAATCCCCGCGACGGGGTGAGCTCCCATTGCTCGGTCCCAGCTCCTGCCAACCTAGCAGTTCGAAAGCATGTCAAAGTGCAAGTAGATAAATAGGTACCATAATAATAATAATAATAATAATAATAATAATAATAATAATAATAATAATAATTTATTATTTATACCCCGCCCATCTGGCTGGGTTTCCCCAGCCACTCTGGGCGGCTTTCAACAGAACATTAAAATACAGTAATAAACTGCAGCGGGAAGGCAAATGGCATTTCCGTGCGCTGCTCTGGTTCGCCAGAAGCGGCTTAGTCATGCTGGCCACATGACCCGGAGTACGCCGGCTCTCGGCCAATAAAGCGAGATGAGCGCCGCAACCCCAGAGTTGGTCACGACTGGACCTAATGGTCAGGGGTCCCTTTACCTTTACCTTTAGGATTTTGATTATTTGGAGTATTGAAGAGAAGATTGAGGGTCAGTGGAAAAGTACAGGCTTAGATTCCTTTCCAAGCCAGGGCCTCACCTGGGATAGAGGCATTAATAAGACAAAAGGGATTGGTGGCCCATCTGAGAGTCTGGGCAGACAGAGGTTGCCATGGTGATGGGGTGTGGGTTTGAAGTGACAAGAAAAGAGAGTTTTTAGCAGGGTGTTCTGGGAAGAAGAAGAAGAAGAAGAAGAAGAAGAAGAAGAAGAAGAAGAAGAAGAAGAAGAAGGGAAAGACTGGAATCCATCTTGGGCAGGTTGGCTGAAGGCTGGCTAGGAGAGATGCTTTTGGACTCCCAGGCTGCACTGCTGTAGGGGATGAGCCCCTTTTGAAATGACCATGCTGGACTCCCTCCATCAAGACTGAAAGTGTAAATGTGGGAATGTTCAGGGATGCAGGAGAGGATATATTTTTTATTATATCCTATTCCAACTTGTGTAAAAAAGTTCAACAATATCAGCAGAGTTTACATTCCCCTTTTAAACACACACATGGCGGATGCTTGCTCAGGTTCGCTAAAACCTCTATAATAATATTGTCCTGGTATTTCCCCCTTATTCCCCCTTAAAAGATAAGATACGACACAGTGTTCTCATAAAAGTATAAAAGAGTTTACTTACAGACATCTGTTCACAAAAGGATCCCAGAAGGCAGACTTAGCTTAGTAAAAGTAATATACATGTGGAGACTTTCCCATAAGGGAGATAGTTCCATATTATTATTATGGCTGGAAGCCAAGAGAACATCTTTGGCTAAGAAGATGTTGCTTCCTTGAAGAACAAAATCAAAAGAGAGGAAGATGGCATCTGGCCCCTGTGCTTTTGTTTTACCTGCACAGGTGAGGCCACACCCATATCCAGTCACTTGCAGAGGAATTCTGTCCCAGCCCAGGAGAAACAGGAAGTTCCAACTGGCTGGACCAAACATCCCCTTCTATATCCACTCTAGGGATGTTGTACTTGACTGCTCCCGTGTTTCACATCCCACAGTAAATAGGCTAATAAACCATATTTTCTAAAGCTACGACAGCCTCCACCATGCTTCCATTCTCCAGAGGAACCACACTTATGTAACAATATGAAGCATAGCTATAGAGTGGCCAGTGGACAGCAGCGAGCACAACATAGGTCCATTTCAGTCACTGTCACTAGGGAAACTCTCCAAGGTGGAGTTGAGGTATGCCAATAGGTGCAGGGATTTTACAGCAAGAAACGAGCCCTGGACTGTGGAAGTTTGCTTGGTTTCCTTGGGTTATCTCTCTCCGAAACGCTGATTCTTTTGCTGACCTTGTTCCTTTCCCGTACGCTTCTGCAGGTCAAATAGCTCCTCCCAGCCACCTGATTAGAGTGGAAGGAAACAGCCATGCTCAGTATGTGGAGGACCCCATCACCGGCAGGCAGAGTGTCCTGGTCCCTTATGAGCCACCGCAGGTGAGTTGTGTGGGAATGTTCAGGGAGGCAGGAGAGGATATATTGTTTATTGATATCCTTCCTAACTTGTGCTAGCAAGATCCTTTACTTAGCAGAGTTTTACATTCCCCCTTTAAACGCACAGCAGGTAGCTGATTGCAGGCTTGTTTAAGCCTCTCACTATTTGGAACAAGAAGCCAAGTTACAGGGACCCAGGCAGAGGGCCTTCTCGGTAGTGGCACCCGCCCTGTGGAACGCCCTCCCACCAGATGTCAAAGAGAACAACAACTACCAGACTTTTAGAAGACATCTGAAGGCAGCCCTGTTTAGGGAAGCTTTTAATGTTTGATGGATTATTGTATTTTAATATTTTGTTGGAAGCCGACCAGAGTGGCTGGAGAAGCCCAGCCAGATGGGAGGGGTATAAAATAATAAATTATTATTATTATTATTATTATTATTATTATTATTATTATTATTATTATTATTATTTGGTTCCTGGTAAGTCCCCTTATTTCCCTCTTAAAAGAATAAACACGCCACAATCTTGTTTAGAGTATATAAAAGTAGTTTAGTCACATTCTGTTCACAGTTGGATCCTAAGCAGACTTAGTTACAAATATGTACATATGGATCTACCCCATATGGGGGAATAATCCCAGTGACTGCAAACTGGCAGTCACTGTAGTTCACACGAGGAAAGGAAGATGAGAAAGAAGGGGAGGAGGGCTGCATGCTTTGTGCTTTTGTTACCTGCACAGGTAAGGTCACGCTCACCTCTAGTCACATGCAAGGGAAGTATGTCCCAGTCCAGGAGGAAACACGAAGTTCCGACTGGCTGGACCAAACATCCCCCTGCATGTCCACTCTAGGAAAACAAGGAATGTTGTATTTGACTGCTCCTTATGTATCACATCCCACAAGTTGGGAGGCTGGGGTCTTCTAAACAGGACTGTCGTTTCGTCCCTTCAGATGCAACAGAATAAGCCCGTTCACACGTCGCACTAAACCATTGTTAATGTTTCACTGCTGCCCCTTGCTCTTTCCTTTCAGCAAGCGGAAGCAACCAACCTCTGAACACGCTAGCAAGTGCTATGGCATTTATCTGTTTCATAAAATCTATTCACTGATTGACTGTAAGAAACAAAGTAAACAAACCTCAAAGCGGTCTACAGAAAAGAGAAAACAATGCAATAATCAATGAGAAAACTAATAATCTAAGACCCTTGGAAAATTAAAATGCTTTAGTTGAGATTCCTGCATTGCATGAGCCTTGGGGATCCCTATACAATTCTAGGGACGCAGGTGGCACTGTGGTCTTGCTGATTGGAAGGTTGGTGGTTCGAATCCCCGCAACGGAATGAGCTCTCGTTGCTCTGTCCCAGCTCCTGCCAACCTAGCAGTTCGAAAGCACACCAGTGCTGGTAGATAAATAGGTACCGCAGTGGCGGGAAGGTAAACGGCATTTCTATGAGCTCCGGATTCCGTCACGGTGTCCCATTTTGCCGGAAGTGGTTTAGTCAAGCTGGCCACATGACCTGGAAAGCTGTCTATGGACAAACACCGGCTCCCTCGGCCTGAAAGAGGAACGGCTTAGGGAGCTGGGTATGTTTAGCCTGGAGAAGGTTAAGGGGTGATATGATAGCCATGTTCAAATATATAAAAGGATGTCATATAGAGGAGGGAGAAAGGTTGTTTTCTGCTGCTCCAGGGAAGCGGACACGGAGCAATGGATTCAAACTACAAGAAAGAAGATTCCACCTAAACATTAGGAAGAATTTCTTGACAGTAAGAGCTGTTCGACAGTGGAATTTGCTGCCAATGAGTGTCGTGGAGTCTCCTTCTTTGGAGGTCTTTAAGCAGAGGCTTGACAGCCACCTGTCAGGAATGCTTTGATGGTGTTTCCTGCTTGGCAGGGGGTTGGACTGGATGGCCCTTGTGGTCTCTTCCAACTCTATGATTCTATGATTCTATGAAAGTGAAATGAGCGCCACAACCCCATAGTCACCTTTGGTTGGACTTAACTGTCCAGGGGTCCTTTACCTTTTACCTTACCTATACAATTCTGTGATCAATAAACTAAAAACAGATTAAAACCTGTGGCCACTTTTGAAGCATCTGAGTGCTGAAAGGGTACAAAGGAAGGTGCCTGCCTGATTTCAATAGGCAGGGAGTTCCAAAGTGTAGCTGCTGCCACACTTAAAAGACCTGGATATCTGCTGCCAGTCGAAAAAGACAGTATTGGGCTCAGAGAGACCTACAGTCCCACTTGGTACAAAACAGGTTCCTATGTCTGAATTAACGTTACATCCGAAGTTGACAAGTTTATCTCAGAGACTTTGGAGAGGGGAAGGAAGCCTTTGTGTGTGTGTGTGTGTGTGTGTGTGTGTGTGTGTGTGTGTGTCTTGCATCAGCCTTCAGCAAACCTATCGCTTCCTGCGTGACTCAGAGTTGACTCAGAATAACTCCCCCTTTTTCCTTCTGTCCAGGTCGGCACAGAATTCACCACCGTCTTGTACAATTTCATGTGCAACAGCAGTTGCGTCGGGGGCATGAACAGGCGTCCAATTCTTATCATCGTGACACTTGAAACCAGAGAGTAAGTAACATTAGCAGAAGCTCAGAGTGGCAGGCAATGGCATGACTCTGGCTTGGAAGCCCTTGAAACTTGATGGGAGATCAAAAAAATGAGTCCCAAGCAAAAAAACCAACAACACCTTGATACAGAAGCAGAAGGGGCTTTTGTTTTCATTGTTTTTTGTTTTGTTTTGGGGTTTTTTGCATACCACGCTCACAAGCACAGCAATTCCCAATTCACAAACAGGGGCATGTGGTCATACAATCATAGGATAGTAGAGAATCGTCCCCGGAGGTCCTGCCCCATAACTGCAGCCAAATATTGCAGGTTCCACCAGTGCAGGGTTGATTGTTTAAAGTAGATATTACAAAAATACAGTTACATGTAAAAATATTGCATGAATACAAAGCTACTAACTAATGGGGGGGGGGGTCCAAGACTGGGATCGCTCCGTTGGTAGAGCATGAGACTCTTAATCTTAGGGTTGTGGGTTCGAGTCCTGTGTTGGGCAAAAGATTCCTGCATTGCAGGGGGGTTGGGCGGGATTGCCCTTGTGATTCCTTCCAACTCTACAATGATTCTATGATAATATATATAAATCAGTTTCAGTTAGTAAGACTCAAGGATGTGGACTACCCTGTTTCCCCTTTTCTAAGACGTAGTCATAAAGTAAGCCATGGCAGGTTTTTATCACATTTGCAAAAAATAAGCCATACCCCGAAAATAAGCCGTAGTGCTGCCATTGTCCCTGTCTCCTCCTAAGCCCCTCCATCCTGTTCCTGACACTCAGGGAGGCAAGACATTCCCTGAAAATAAGCCACCCTGTCTTTTTTTGAGGGGGGAAAATATAAGACAGTGTCTTAAAATAGGGGAAACATGGTAGGCCCTTGGATCGGTCCAAGCACACAGGCTGGAATCTTAAAGACGAGCCATGCACACAGATGAGCTGGGTATGTTAGGGAGCTGGGTATGTTTAGCCTGGAGAAGAGAAGGTTAAGGGGTGATACGATAGCCATGTTCAAATATATAAAAGGATGTCATATAGAGCAGTGGTCCTCAACCCCCGGTCCGTGGCCCGGTACCGGTCCGTGAATCAAATGGTACCGGGCCGCCCAAGGAACATTAAATTATTTCCATTTTATTTACTGTGGTGTTAAAATGTTAAATCACTTTATATTCATTTTTTGGTGTAACTGTATTTTATTTTGAAGGCATGTTTAAATACAATTAAATTAAAATTATTACATCAAAACAATCTAAAATATAAACAATCAATGTCCCCCCCCCCTCAGCGGGCCGCGGTAAAATTATCAAACGTTGACCAGTCCGCAGCGATAAAAAGGTTGGGGAGCACTGATATAGAGGAGGGAGAAAGGTTGTTTTCTGCTGCTCCAGAGAAGCGGACACGGAGCAATGGATTCAAACTACAAGAAAGAAGATTCCACCTAAACATTAGGAAGAACTTCCTGACAGTAAGAGCTGTTCGACAGTGGAATTTGCTGCCAAGGAGTGTGGTGGAGTCTCCTTCTTTGGAGGTCTTTAAGCAGAGGCTTGACAGCCACCTGTCAGGAATGCTCTGATGGTGTTTCCTGCTTGGCAGGGGGTTGGACTGGATGGCCCTTGGGGTCTCTTCCAACTCTAGGATTCTAGGATTCTATGTGCTGGTGTTTGAGGCAGACTCCAGCTGTAGGCAAAGCTTTAGGCGCACAGAGGGCAGTGGTCGGGTCCAGCGGTTTGCGAACCCAGAGCTTGGCTCCCAAATATGTGGGTTCATCGCGGGTTACCGTTTCCATGCATAAAATGCTTGCCCCGCTGTGTTTATTTTAGTGCCAGCCCTCCCCGTGGCTGTGAGCTAACAGACCCCCCGTTTTCTCCATCCTCCAGCGGGCAAGTCCTGGGGCGCCGGTGCTTCGAGGCTCGGATCTGCGCTTGCCCGGGCAGGGACCGCAAAGCCGACGAGGACAGCATTCGGAAGCAGCAGGTCTCCGACAGCACAAAGAATGGTGATGGTACGAAGAGGCGTAAGTAGGCCAGCAGGGGGCGCTCCAGGCTGTGGCTGGGTGGTGGGGGCACGGCTGCGTGGCTCAGAGAACCAGCAGAGGGGAGGGGGCTTTGTGGAGGCGGTGCTTTAGAAATGTGCAAGCTTTGAGGTTCACACAGGACCCTTTGGCACAGATTGAACATAAGAAGAGCCTGCTGGGCCAGGCCAGTGGACCATCCAGCCCATGGGTAGGCAAACTAAGGCCCGGGGGCCGGATGCGGCTGAATCGCCTTCTCAATCTGACCCACAGACAGTCTGGGAATCAGCGTGTTTTTACATGAATTGAATGTGTCCTTTTATTTAAAATGCATCTCTGGGTTACTTGTGGGCCATAGGAATTCGTTCATTATTATTTTTTTCAAAATATAGTCTGGCCCCCCACAAGGTTTGAGGGACCGTGGACCGGCCCCCAGCTGAAAAAGTTTGCTGACCCCTGATCCCGCCCATCACCTTGTTCTTTCAGTGGCCAACCAGATGCCTCTGGTTTGCGTAAAAGTAAAGGAAGCACCGAGTCTTCCCTGACACCTGGTCTGTCAGCACTGAACCCCAGATTTAAAATGGGGTGTATGCTTCGCTTGGCCGTGGAACAGGTGGTTCACATGCTAAAGGCTCCAGGTTTAATCTCCAAGGAAATCCCCAGTGGTTCTCAAAGTTTTTTCTCTGGGCCACATTTTCATAATAATAATAATAATAATAATAATAATAATAATAATAATAATAATAAAAACCTTTATTGTCACTACACCACCTGTGTGCAGTGAAATTAAATGAGCCCCCTCCCCCTCACGCAAACACTCAGTCTTGTTCGCACTCTGTGTGCTTGTCGGAAGTCAATTGCACCACTATTTTTTTCCATTCAGCAGCCCAAGAACCCATGGATAAAAACTGTTCTTTATTCTGTTGGTGTGGCTGACAATGCAATGCAATGCAATACAATACAATACAATACAATACAATACAATACAATTTGCTCGTGCCACACCAAGTTTTCTATTGATAAGAAATACATTGGGAAACAAAAGGAAACAAATCCCAGCGGCGCCTGATTCATAACATAGAACACAACCGCAATAGATCATGGGGCATCCAGAAAGTGCAAAACAATGCAGCTACAAAGGAGCAGGAATCATTCCCAAATTATAATTCTAAACTCTTAAGTGTGTATCTCAAGTATGTATACAATGACTAGGAGAGGCGTGAGCTTGCTTTTGTTGGGTAATCTCATTTAGATGAGGTCTCATTTGAGACAAACCAACTCTCCTCTCCTCAACAACACAAAGAAACCCCAGAATTGAAAATCCTTGTTCACAACAATATTCTCTTCAGCATCACTCAATGCTCTTTTAAAAAATATATATTTATTCATTATTAAATTTATATACCCCCCCTCCTTGATCAGAAGATCTCAGGGTGGCTCAGTGCCCTTGCTCTCATTTCAAAAATATATCTGTCCATATTCTGCAATAATAATAATAATAATAATAATAATAATAATAATAATAATAATAATACTTTGATGCTCTGCTGTACTATACTACACTGAAATATTTAAATGTGTCTTAGATTGTTCTTGAGTGTTCCTGCCACATTTGCCATCCTCTCCTGCCACATCCTTTGAGAACTAGTGGCCTGGAAAACTCTTAAGTAGCCACTCTGAGAAGCCAGTACAGTCGTACCTTGGATCCCGAACGCCTTGCAAGTCGAACGTTTTGGCTCCCAAACACCGCAAACCCGGAAGTGGCTGTTCCAGTTTGCAAACGTTCTTTCGAACCCAAACGTCCGACGTGGCTTCCGATTGGCTGCTGGAGCTTCCTTCGGCCAATCAGAAGCCGCGCCTTGGTTTCCAAACATTTTGGAAGTTGATCGGATTTCCGGAATGGATTCCGTTCAACTTCCGAGGTACCACTGTACTGGGCAGAATAGATCAATGGTCTTGAGACAGATTGAGGCAGTCTTTTTTGTTTTATTTTGTGATGTGACTTTTCGCACCCCACCCTTCCCACAAAAACAGGAGCATGGGGCGGGCTCACAGTGCAGCATGTGCACTGCAGAACAGAACGGAGAGGAAACATGTTCCTTGTGGCTGTGAGTCACCTGATGATAATAATAATAATAATAATAATAATAATAATAATAATAATAATAATAATTTATTATTTACACCCCGCCCATCTGGCTGGGTTTCCCCAGCCACTCTGGGTGGCTTCCAACAGAATGTTAGAATACAATAATCTATTAAACATTAAAAGTTTCCCTAAACAGGGCTGCCTTCAGATGTCTTCTAAAAGTCTGGTAGTTGTTGTTCTCTTTGACATCTAGTGGGAAGGCATTCCACAGGGCGGGTGCCACTACCGAGAAGGCCCTCTGCCTGGTTCCCTGTAACCTCGCTTCTCGCAGGGAGGGAACCGCCAGAAGGCCCTCGGAGCTGGACCTCAGTGTCCAGGCAGAACAATGGGGGTGGAGATGCTCCTTCAGGGATACTGGACCGAGGTTGTTGGACTTAGCTTGACCACTGCCATTCCCTCCCCCCCTTTGGCAGCCTTCCGGCAGAGCACACATGGCATCCAGATGACTTCAGTCAAAAAACGGCGCACTCCCGATGATGAGCTGCTATACCTACCAGTAAGTGTGGCATGCCTGCCCCCCAGTCCTTGTGTGGTGTAGTGGTTAAGAGCGGTGGACTCGTAATCTGGTGAACCGGGTTCGCGTCTCCGCTCCTCCACATACAGCTGCTGGGTGACCTTGGGCTAGTCCCACTTCTCTCAGCTGAACCTACCTCACAGGGTTGTTGAGGGGATTGAATGAGGAGTGGGAGAATCATGCACACCAGGGGGAGAAATTGAGCTCCTTGGGAAGGTGGGGAAGGTGGGATAGAAATGCAATCAAAAATAAGGATAAATAAGGAAAGGTTGATGGCAACTACAGAGAGGAGTGGATGAATCTGCCAATTTTGCTTTCTCTCAGTTTCTCATCTTTCCAATCTTCAGTCATCCTCATTTCCACATTTATGTGATTTTTTTTTTTTAAAGAGATCAACATGAAATTTTGTGTGCACATTCATCTATATCCTATACACATTTCTTCTTGGGTGCATTTTTATCTGCGATTTTGCCTCATTATAATGCATTTCTCCACATTATTTTCACTAATGTATGTGCCCCCCCCTTTTTTTTTACTGGGGAGCCACATCACAAGATTAGAGGAAGGGCGAATCCCAAAGCGTAGTTGCAATTTGGTTGGCTTATTGATGGCGGCTCTTGCTCCATTTAGAATCCATGTGCCCCTTTCGAATGCACCCTGTTTGCAAATTTTCAGGGTCATCTCCCCCCCCCCCCGAAGTTAGGGACAGAAGATCAGACCGGCAGGACCACAATCTGATCCAGCGCAGCCATTCCTGAGTAGTACTGATAACAAGACCATGTGGACATCAGAAGAGCCCTGCTGGGTGGATCAAGTCCATCATCCTGTTCTCACAGTGGCCAAATGGATGCCTCTTGGCACACCTGGTTGGCTTTTGTGAGAACGGGATGCTGGGCGAGATGGGCGACTGGTCTGGTCCAGCAGCCCCGAGCATCTGCTAAGTCTCTTCCTCCCTCCCGTCTGTGCTCAGGTGCGAGGCCGGGAGACTTATGAGATGCTGCTGAAGATCAAGGAGTCTCTGGAGCTGATGCAGTACCTCCCTCAACACACCATTGAGACGTACCGGCAGCAGCAGCAGCAGCAGCAACAGCACCAGCACCTGTTGCAGAAACAGTGAGTATTCGGAAGCCAGCTTGCAGATTGCCCAAAAAGCACCTGGGCCGGGGGGCTTGAGAGCA
This sequence comes from Darevskia mixta, assembly GCA_034641385.1. Classification (NCBI taxonomy): domain Eukaryota; kingdom Metazoa; phylum Chordata; class Lepidosauria; order Squamata; family Lacertidae; genus Darevskia; species Darevskia mixta. Next base: position 985,069 of record JAWWNH010000021.1, read on the forward strand.
ACAGAGAGGGGGAGGGTGGCTGGGGTGCTCTCCACGTGCATGAAGAGCATCGCTCTTGCTATGCTGCCTGCCGCTAGCACATCCCTGACCCAGGACAGCGCCTCTTTGGATTTATTAATACGATCGGTCGATGAGCATGGCTGCTGGGATTTGCTTGCTGTTTTGTGCAGAAGTGTGTTTTGGGTGGGTGGGCGGGATTCTGGGACCAACCAGATGCCTGGGCGCAAGAGACCGCTCTCTTTCTGTGCTTCCCAGCAGCTGGTATTCAGAAGCATTGCTATCTCACTGTGGCTAGCAGAGAGAGGTGGTCTAATAATAATAATAATAATAATAATAATAATAATAATAATAATAATGAATTATTTATACCCTGCTCATCTGACTGGGTTTCCCCAGACACTGGGTGGCTTCCAACAGATTATTATTATTATTATTATTATTATTATTAATGCAATAAAACATCAGACATTAAAAACTTCCCTAAACAGGGCTGCAAAAGTCAGATAGTTGTTTCTTTCCTTGACATCTGATGGGAGGGCGTTCCACAGGGCAGGTGCCACTACCGAGAAGGCCCTCTGCCTGGTTCCCTGTAACTTCGTTTCTCGCAGTGAGGGAACCGCCAGAAGGCCCTCAGCGCTGGACCTCAGTGTCCAGGTTGGACGATGGGGGTGGAGACGCTCCTTCAGGTATACTGGGCCTTTGAGGCCGTTTAGGGCTTTAAAGGTCAGCACCAACACTTTGAATTGTGCTCGGAAACGTACTGGGAGCCAATGTAGGTCTTTCAGGACCGGTGTTATGTGGTCCCAGCGGCCGCTCCCAGTCACCAGTCTAGCTGCCACATTCTGGATTAGTTGTAGTTTGCAGGTCACCTTCAAAGGGAGCCCCACGTAGAGCGCATTGCAGTAGTCCAAGCAGGAGATAACCAGAGCATGCATCACTCTGGCGAGACAGTCTGCGGGCAGGGAGGGTCTCAGCCTGCTGGTCCTGACACAGAATTGACCTGCGCCTCCATGGACAGCTCCGAGTCCAAAATGAGTCCCAGGCTGTGCACCTGGTTCTTCAGGGGCACAGTTGCCCCATCCAGGGAGTCCCCCACACCCGCCTGCCCCCTGTCCCCCCAAAACAGTACTTCTGTGTTGTCAGGATTTAACCTCAAGCCGTTAGCCGCCATCCATCCTCCAACTGCCTCCAGAGACTCAGACTTCTTTCTGCTGGAATTTGTTAAGGGGATTTTTGTATTTGGGAAACTGTGAACCACTTGGGGCGTTTTATCTTTCTCAGTCCTGGGAGAGACTTTCCAGAAGCCAGCCCTCTCTTGGGACCTTCTGAGCAAGAGTTCTGCAAGTTTGTTCAGGGCCTCCATATGTCTGTTTTCAGGTGGTTTGGAAGGCTCCCCTTGAAGCAGAGGGGTTTTCCAACAGGGGAGGGAGAAGTCTCCCCGTAAGCAGAGCTGCGTTGAAATAAACGAACCTTTCCCTCTTGCTGCTGCAGATAAAATTGCTTTGTGATAATTACTGTTTTTGGCTCTTCGGGTAGGCAAAGCTAGCATTTTTAAGACTGTTTGCCTTAAAATCAAGCAAGCAAACAAACAAACCACCAGAAACTCATCCACTTAGTTAACAAACCTCCCCCCTTCCCCAAAAAATCTCATTGCAGGCATGCAATTGCAGTAGGCACACAACAAAACTAGACTAGTTGTGCAGTTATAATAATAACAATAATAACAATAATAACAATAATAATAATAATAATAATAATAATAATAATAATAATAATAATAATAATAATAATAATAATTATTTATACCCCGCCCATCTGGCTGGGTTTCCCCAGCCACTCTGGGTGGCTTTCAACAGAACATTAAAATACAATAATCTATAAAACATTAAAAGCCTCCCTAAACAGGGCTGTACAGTTAGGTACAGTCATACCTCTGGATACAAATGCTGAATGTTGCGTTCATCACGGGTTATGAACCCACCGAACCCGGAAGTACCGGAACGGGTTACTTCTGGGTTCGGCGCTTCGTGCATGCGCAGAAGCGCCGAATCACATTTTGCACATGCGCAGAAGCACCGAATTGCGTCACGCACATGCACAGATGTGGCGTTTCAGGTTGCGTGCTGCTCATGTTGCGAACGGGGCTCCGGAACGGATCCCGTTCGCAACCAGAGGTATGACTGTAATTCTAGGCTCTGGACTCAGTGGTCTCACTGGGTTCTCTTCTACAGATGATAATGTGCGTTGCTTCTTTGCTTGCAAGCCCCTGCTATATTTGGGGCTCCACTGATGGCACCACTAGGCTTCTGCAGGGATTTCAGAAATGTGAAGCTGCGAATCCTCTCTCTTTGAAACTCTAACGCAGAGACCAAGACTCTTGCAGAAAGCTGGGATGAACGCAATGGAGATCTGTGTGTGAACACAAACACACACCTGTGCACTCAGTATTTATACTTTCCCGAAGTTCTTTCCAAGTTCTTTCCCTAATTTCCTTTAAAAAAAAACAACAACCCCACATCAATACTAGTGTTTCCTGGATGCAAAAGCCTTCAAGGTTCTTCCAAGGTCTCTTATCAGGACATAAGAGGAGCCTGCTGGATCAGGCCAATGGCCCATCTAGTCCAGCATATTGTTGCCTGTGGGAAGCCTGCAAACAGGATATCAGCACAAGAGCATCTCTCCCTTCCTGCAATACCCATTAAGGGAGTTCGAATTATATGTATTCATTTTTGCAACTCACATTGCACAGGAAATGTTATGGCTTATCCACAGTTCCAGCTGCCCCACTGCTTTCCTCCAGGGAAACCTAATCTCCAGTGCTGAATCGGAACAAACAGCAATTGGGTTTTCTGTGGATGTTTGTTCCAATTTAGCACTAAAGAGTAGGTTTTCTGGGGCAAAGGGGAAAAAACGCTTGAGCCCGTGCTTCCTAGGCATGGGAAAAATGGGAGTGTGGCCGAGCCCTTAGTCCGACCCAGGGGGCTTTGCCTCAGGAGGTCAGTGTGGCTGCCTGCTCTGTGCAAATGCCACTGCTTGTCAACAGGGTTAGAAACTGAGAAAGGAAAACTAGGAGCCAAATGGCACCTTAAGCCTTGGTTTGGGGCGCAACAACGGAGTGTCTAGGTACACTCTTTTTAGAAACAAGAATACAAAGCCGAAAAGGAATGAACTGCAGCTAAAATCTTATGTTCATTTTTCACATGGCCGAGTCCTTCCCCTGCCCACCCCCATAATATTCTGAAGAGGGTCTCTTCTCCAGTCTTCAGAGAGTAGCCGGAAGTGGGGAGGCAGAAAAAGGTCCTCCTTTCCTTCCACTCTGCAGTTTTAATCTCAAATCTTAGGCGCCGTACTGCGCCCAAAGCTCAGAAACTGCTTGCACTAATTAAATTCCTTGTCTCAAAATGCACCTAGAACAATGGGAGTTTCAAACAATGTGTGTCATGTTTCAAAATTTTGGGAAGTGAGTCTTTGTCTTGCCTGGTAGAGTGGATTTTGCCTGCTTGTTCTTTTGCCTGCTTTTCCTTCTGTGCATGGTTTTCTGACTCCTCTTTGCATCAAATACCTTCATGATCTCAGTGACTCTTTGAACCGGACAATTTTCCTCATCTGAATGCACCAGACTGCAGCTCCTGCAACACAAATGCTCAGGGGAGGGCAAGGAGGACGGACTCCATCCCGATGCCTTAAGTTAAAGATTGGTGGCTTCCCATCGAACCTTGAAAGCTTTTTCAGACGCTGCCGTTTGAAGCCAGCTGAACGAAGTTGCAAAGGATTCTCTCTGGAATTCTGCCATTGCCCTGCAGGTGCTTGCTGAGGGGAGACTTCTACCTCCTTTTAAAACAGCCCACCAACAACACTGGGCTTCCTTTAATATGCAGCCAATTCTCCCCCCCCCCCCCGCTTTGCTCACTTTCAATCCTTTAGGGATGGTTTCAGCTGGTGCAATAGAAAAAGGAGCCTTGAAGCAACGGCACAGGCCTTGCAGGCTTACATTGCAAACCCAGATGTCTGCAAGAGACCCCGGTCTGCACTCTGCTTGTGCCACTGAGCTGCTTTCAAAGCCTTCTGAACTGCCAGAAGAGGCCAGAATGCCCCACTGGGCCTTCGCCATTCAGAACCCCCTGCCACCCCAAACCATTTAGTTTGGCATTGCGGCATTCCAAGTGCTTTGACCCCACTATGACCCCACCCGCCATTTTGCAAGTCCCGGGCAGGCAGCAAAACTGGGCTGGGCTAGTGTCTTGGTAGATGCTGCCTTTACGAGAGTCTTTAAGTCTTAAAACCACCCCACCCCTTGGAAAATAACACCTTCAACAAGGAACTGTGCATCCCTTGTTAAATACTGCAGGGTGCGAGGGTGCCTGCATTCTGCACGGACTTTGCATTCTGCATTTTGTAAAAGTAATTGTTGAAAATTCCATGCAGAATGCAAAGTCCGTGCAGAATGCAGGCACCCTATATATAGAAAGGAGCAAACCAGTGATATTTGAGGGAGCAGGCTAGCGGGCGGGGCCCATGACTTACATCATAACAGCCTACACAACACAAAACACTGTTGCTGGAAGTAGGTTTTATTTTATTTGTTTTTATCTTATATTTTGCAAATGTACATCCACTTTTTTCCCTTTATATTTTTTGGGGGGCCCAAGAGAGTGGGGCCCTGAGCTATAGCTTGTTTAGCTTATACGTAAATCTGGCACTGGTCAGAGTAACCAGTACTGACCTGGATAGACCAATATTCTGACTTGGAATAAGACAGATTCCTATGCTCCTAAGATCTGCTCTTCCTCTCTGATCCCATGTTCTGCCACCGTCTTTTCTTCCCTCCTCCTGTTCCTCCCGGTTCTGATCATGAAGGTATTTCTCTTTGTGGCTGCTCACACTTGGTGATGGGTCCTTTATCTCCTCTCCTCTCTCTGGTTCCTTCCCCGCAGCCTCCTCTCGGCGTGCTTCAGAAGCGAGCTTTCGGAAACGAGGAGGGAGCCCCCCAAAAGAAACGACGCCATTCTCAGACATTCCAGCCCCACAAACCCTTCTTCCGTCTACTCATAGACCCAAGTGGAGAGGGTGTATCTGTGTGTGTGCAGAGGTTTTGTCCAGCTCCCTTTTTGCAAGGGGAGATGGGAGGAAAGGGGGGCTTTAACTGAGCAAAAGGGCTTGATTGAAACTGGGCAGACAGCAAACCGTTGCAAAGGGATCAAGCTTTTGCAGGAACAGCAGCTACCGTAGCTGTGGACTTAGCCATTTCCAGGGCTGGAACCACCTTGTCTTCTTTCCTGCATTGTAAAATGTGGTGCTTCTGTTTTCACCCCTCAGCCTTCAAATGATTTCTTTTGAGCAGGTCTCAGTCTCCAAGCATATCTTAAAGATGTGTGTTTACTTGCCAAGACAGAAGTGCAACTTATGGCCTCGAGAACTTTCTTTTGATTGTAAATCTGTAAAGTGCTTTTAACGCTGGTCAGAGACTAGTGATGTGTATAGATTTGAGATGCCCTGTCCCTGCTGGGCAGACGGACGACACGAGCACATTGTGGATCAGATGAAACTGTTTATTTCCTACAGAGTTGGTGTTGCATTTGTACGCTGCCACTCACAACATTTCTACCTTTGTTTGCAAAAGAGATCACACAGGAACCTCTTAAGTGGGTGGGGAAATTGTTTGGCTTTTGCTGCTGTAAATCAGGCGCTCAGCTCCAAAGTTCTTGTTTTGTTCCCATTTTGTCTTCACTGCAAGGAAGTGCCTCAAGTTTGTAGCAAATGATTGAACACAGCCTTACCTGCAGTTATTCGCAGCCCAGCAAACTCAGCCCAGAAATCAAGAGGGACACATGCATTTCATTGGTTAACTTTTTGTGGAGGGAAGGTGCATTTGGATACTGAGACATCCCTTTGGGATCTTCTGTTCCATATTTTTAAAAAAGACTATGCAGCCTCATTGAGGTTCTTCTCTTTTTGCTCTGTGATTTAATCAATGGCCATTTGAACTGTCTGGTTTTAAAACAAAGCAAAACAGAGGAGCGAACCCTTAGCAGATTGGTGCCACTCATGAAACAAACAAGTTCAGGTATTTTAGGATCCCGAAATCTGGACGGCGAGAATTTTGTCAGCATCCAGGCAGAGATGCAAACATTACCGAGTATTGAGATTGGCTATCAGTACTCACTGGCTGATATCCAACTAATTCGCAGAGTAGACCTGCTGAAACCAATAGTCTTAAGATACTACCCATTCTCTTCAGGGACCAGAACCCCATAATAGAAATTGTGGTTATTTTCTCCACTAGATCTCAGAGGAAAGAACAAAAATTTACCCCTTGGTGCAAATTGGATGTTGACTTGCGATTTTGGCTTACTGCAATCAATAATAATAATAATAATAATAATAATGGGAGTCATTTCTGAGTTTTGCACAGTTACACAAATACATAACATGAACTTGAGTTCCAGATGTTCCATCAGCCCCAGACAGCATAGTCCAAAACATCTGGTGGGCACCATGTTGGCAAAGACCAGCTATACGTTCACCTGCAATTCAGACCATGTGCTTCAATAGCCAGTGAAGCACATGAGCCATGCTGGTGGGCGCAATTGCCTATGTGCTTAATGCATACATTAGATTTTTGCAGAAACACAAGCGGCACCTCATGTTTCTCCATAATCGATCAGTCCAAACTATACTCGAACCTCAGTGTGTTGTGGTTTCTTCCGGGTGTGTGTGTGTCAGTTATGCTGATTCAATGCAGTCCACCTCAACAAGCCTTGCAGGGATTGTGGTGGTCCCCACAATGACCCTGTTGGTGCATTGGGAGTGCGGGCAGGGAGCACAGCTGAAGCTAAGCAGCTAAGGACCTGACTAGCAAACCCAAAGGAGCGCCATGTCTGCTTTGTGAGGAAGAGCAGGAATCTCTCATAAAACTGAAGCGGAAGGGGGGCAGGTGGCACGGCCCAGAGTGAAGGGTTGGGTGGGGCTGGATGAACAAGCTGCAGAAGATCTTGGTGCCTCCTCCTTTTTCTGCTTCGTGCTTCCTGCACTTCTGGTTTGCACCTAAATCTTGTGACAACAGAGTGTGGGAAAATGCCATGCGGGCACAGCCTGGCATACAACCCAGAAAGTAGAAGTAGGTCACTTGGCTTCTGCCTCTGTTTACAAGAAATGGCTCTGTGCTGTGCTAAGTCGGCCTGTTCTGTGGAGATGAGGAGAGACTCCTTCTGAGTGCTTCATATCCCGGAGTGGGAGGCTTGCTCTTCCTGCCCACCTCTCCTCGTGCCCCTGGCATGCCCGCCTCATCCTGGAGCCATCTCCCATGCACCCCCACCCCACCCCACAGGCCCTCCTGCACCTTCCAGCCAGCACTTCCAAGAAGCAAGACGTGCAGTTGGTTAATTGACCTCATTAGGCCCTAGGAATGGAAAAGTGCAATGAGTTGGCCCGGGGTTCAAAGCAATTCCAAGGCGTGATCTTCCTTGGGATTCATTAAGCATCATTTGATGTGGCTTGGGCTCTGCATTGCAAATGATGTTTTGGGAAGGGAACTCTGGGAAGAACTTTCTTTCAGTAAGAGCTGTTTGACAATGGAACAGGCTCCCTCGGGAGGTGGTGGACTCTCCTTCCTTGGAGGTTTGAAAGCAGAGGTTGGGTGGTCATCTGTCCTGGAAGCTTTAGCCACGATTCCTGCATTGCAGGGGGTTGGACTGGATGACCCCGGGGGTCCCTCCCAACTACAGTTCTATGGGATGAACCCCATTCACTGGGAATCCACACACAACCTCTGGTCAGCCATGAAAAAGGTTTCACACTGAGCAATATTCCTTTCACTCTTATCATCTTACTCTTCTTAATTTGTGGTGCTGGTTTTCAATAAACTTTTGCATCTTGATTTTAACTGGAGTCGCCTCCTGTCCCTTTGTCTCTCCTTTTCTTTTCCTTCTCCTCTCACAACAAATGAATGTGCTGTCCTTACTGCTATCATCACTCACTTTCCTTCAAACCTCGTCTGACTTTAAAGGTAAAGGTAAAGGGACCCCTGACCATTAGGTCCAGCCGTGGACGACTCTGGGGTTGCGGCGCTCATCACGCATTTTTGGCCGAGGGAGCCGGTGTACAGCTTCCAGGTCATGTGGCCAGCAGGACTAAGCCGCTTCTGGCGAACCAGAGCAGTGCACAGAAACACCGTTAACCTTCCCGCCGGAGCGGTGCCTATTTATCTACTTGCACTTGACGTGCTTTTGAACTGCTAGGTTGGCAGGAGCAAGGACCGAGCAACGGAAGCTCACCCGGTCGCGGGGATTTGAACTGCTGACCTTCTGATCGGCAAGCCCTAGGCTCAGTGGTTTAGACCACAGCGCCACCCACGTCCCATCTGACTTTACCAGCTCCCAAAAGCACATTTTGTGTCTTGCCAAGTTTTAAGACCAGGTTTGTGCAAACAATTCCATATCGGTTCGCTTTCGCTCTCATTATGGGTAATGTGAAGATGGAGAAGGACTTAGTTGGGGGAAAATGCTAATAGGGATTGGGGAGGTGCAATTCAATTTCTATTTACAGGTGATCTTACCTAGCTTGCATTTTCTGAAACAATACGCAAACCGAAGAACCATTATCCTTCAAAATGTACATTTCTCTGAATTTTGCAGTGTGTTAAAAGGCTGGCGAATTTTCATGACGGCGTTTAAAATAACAATAATACACAAAGTGATGTGAACCTGAATTTAAGATTGCAAAAAAGAGGGAAAATCAGGAATGGACAGATCTGCCCATCCCTGCTCACTAGTCACAAACGCACACACCGTCGCTCCTCACCCCAGAAGGGGGGTCAAGCCTTTGCAAGCATGCTCAAGCAAGGATTTTGCATGCATTCAGTGTGCACCTTGACTTAAGGACCCAGAAACTTACCTGGACAAATAGTGGGAGGCAGTGATGGGTGCACCCTAGACCCCAGTGGAACTTCTCTTGGAAAGGGACTGCCAAAGCCTTAATCTCTGGCGGGAAATGGTTACTGCATCTGTCATTTCCAAGGAGTCTTCCAGGGAGGGTATCAAAGACCTCTCTCACTTCACTGGTTTGGAGAGAGGCAGCACCAGTTTCCTACTAATGAATTCCTTCTCTAGTCCTGGTTCCTGTTAGGGAAAATGCTCCGCGGTGGGAGCTGGGCAGGGCCTACTGTCTTTGCCTCCTTCCCATTTGTTGTTGTTGTTTTGTCGTTTAGTCGTGTCCACCTCTTCGTGACCCCCTGGACCAGAGCACGCCAGGCACTCCTGTCTTCCACTGCCTCCCGCAGTTTGGTCAGACTCATGTTGCTGGCCCCGAAAACACTATCCAACCATCTCGTCCTCTGTCATCCCCTTCTCCTTGTGCCCTCCATCTTTCCCAACATCAGGGTCTTTTCCAGGGAGTCTTCTCTTCTCATGAGGTGGCCAAAGTATTGGAGTCTCAGCCTCAGGATCTGTCCTTCCAGTGAGCACTCAGGGCTGATTTCCTTCAGAATGGATAGGTTGGATCTTCTTGCAGTCCATGGGACTCTCAAGGCAAACGCTTGGGACCTTGGGAAAGGTGGTGGGGCGGGAGAGTCATGTCAGCTCACAGGTTTCAAGTTTCTTCCGCACACCCTTAAGGGAGGTAGAGGACTCCCATGGCAGAAAGGGGCATGGGACAAAATACGCCAGATGACCGTTCTGCCGTCCAGCCTTCTGAATGATCTTAGAGGAGAGGATTCTGGGAAGCCCTTCTGTAGATTCCAGGGTGGGGATGGAGCAAGGAATGTAATCTTGTGAGCAATCTGACTGCTCCTCTCCGCTGTGAATGTTTTGAGACTGGAATGTTGGATTCTGCTGTTCTTCTTAAGCAAATACACAGAGGAAAGCACCTCCATAGTCTCTGTGAATACAGCCTTAAGAGCATGAGAAGAGCCTGCTGGATGAGGCCAGTGGCCCATCAATCCAGCATCATGTTCTCACCATGGCCAAGCAGATGTCCCAAAGGGAAACCCACAAGCAGGTTTCAAGAACGGAAGCCCTCTCCCCTCCTGCAGTTTCCAGCAACTGGGATTCAGAAGCATTGCTGCCTCAGACTGGGGAAGCAGAACCAAGTCAGGCTGGCTAGTAGAAATCCATTGCCTCCAAGAATTTGCTTAATCCTCTTTCAAAGTCATCTAGGTTGGTGGCCATCACTGCCCCCTGCAGGAGTGAGTTCCGCAGTTTAACGCTTCACTCTGTGAGCAAGTCCTTTCTTTCATCTGTCCTAAAGATCCCAACCACAGTTGGCATGTGGAACAACTGAGAAGGATAATAATAATAATAATAATAATAATAATAATAATAATAATTTATTTATTTATTTACTTACTTATTTATACATACATACCCCGCCCATCTGGCTGGGTTTCCCCCAGCCACTCTGTGTGGCTTCCAACAGAATATTAAAATCCAATAGTCTATTAAACATTAAAGATTTCCCTAAACAGGACTGTCTTCAGATGTCTTTTAAAAGTCACCACTACCGAGAAGGTCCTCTGCCTGGTTCCCTATAACCTCACTTTTCGCAGTGAGGGAACTGCCAGAAGGCCCTCGGCGCTGGACCTCAGTGTCCAGGCAGAACGATGGGGGTGGAGATGCTCCTTCAGGTATCCTGGACCAAGGCCATTTAGGGCTTTAAAGGTCAGCACCAACACTTTGAATTGTTCGCGGCTCTGTGCTTCTTCAAATACAGAAGTAACCATAGTCACTTCTTGACATCTCCAATTGAATGGTCTCAGTTAGCAGAGCTAGGAAAGACCCCAAGGGAGCTCTTGCTCATTCGAACACTCGTCTGTGGTCGTTTCATAGATAGGACTCTGTCTTGCCTTCAGCCTTTCTGAGGGTCGCTCTGCATCTACAGCCAGATGTGCAGCGTGGGTGCTGGTGTGTCCGTCTGTCTTTGCGCATGCACACATGCAGGGGTGGCAGGAGAATGCAGGGTGCATTGGAGAAAATGGGCACAGAGGGATCCCCACAACAAGGGCCAATGCACTTCTGAGCCCAAAGCAAGAAAATCACCTTTGATTCACTCTCTGAGGCTATAGCAACAATGCCTGGGGGTCACGAGTGTGTTATGATATTTGTCCAAGCCAAGCAGCAACAGCTGCAGCGAGGCCGGTCTGACTTTTACCTGTCTCACCAAGCCATGAGAAAGCTGCCTTATCTTTTCCTACGTGGAATGTTTATGTTTTACTGTACTATTGTAATTCTAGCCTTTGTGCTCACTCTTCTGGCTAGACCTCGATGCCCGACAGATGGCTTTATGGCAGCTCTGTCTTTGAGCTGGCAGCAGAGATTCTCTCTGCACTATTCCTACAATAAATAGTTTAGATTCAATAATGGCTTGTGTGTGTTGTTCTTCATTCTGGGAACAATCACATATGACTGCGCCACCGGACTCTCTGTAGCTGGGGATGTGTGCACACGGTTTTGCTCTGGCTTTGGGGCAGTCTCACAAACTGCCCCAGGTGGGGTATTTCCTAACAGAGAGAACATAGTTGCCCTCCCACCAAGTAGGAAAATGGGCTGAGCAGCAGGCCTGTCCTCTGCAGTGCAATTCATGGGACATCCAATAGAGCTGGATGTTGGAAGAGTCTGGACAGATCAAACAAAGTCCTTCTTCAAGCAGCACAGAGTTAAACTAGGGAACTCGGTCCCACAGGAGGCAGTGCTGGTCACCAACTTGGGTGGCTAATATAAAGGGGGATCAGTAAAATTCATGGAGGAGGAGAGGGCTATTGATGGCTTCTAGCCGCCACGTCTATGCTCTGCCTCCACAATCCGCGGACACGGAGCAATGGATTCAAACTACAAGAAAGAAGATTCCACCTAAACATTAGGAAGAACTTCCTGACAGTAAGAGCTGTTCGACAGTGGAATGTGCTGCCAAGGAGTGTGGTGGAGTCTCCTTCTTTGGAGGTCTTTAAGCAGAGGCTTGACAGCCATCTGTCAAGAATGCTTTGATGGTGTTCCTGCTTGGCAGGGGGTTGGACTGGATGGCCCTTGTGGTCTCTTCCAACTCTATGATTCTATTCTATTCTATTCTATTCTATTCTATTCTATTCTATTCTATTCTAATCAGGAGCAGTAAATGTCATTGAAATTCTACTCCATATTGATCCAGAGCAGATTCCAACATATAGTTAGCACAGTAAAAAACACATTGCAGGATTCCCCCCAAAATAGACCAGAGGCCATTGTATTTCATCCAGCAGAGCTTTACTGCTACTGAAGGCAAATGAGCATCATGGTCACAAATCCAGTACATTCAGGATTGGCCCTGTCCATAAGAAATCCAGATGCAGCAGACTTACCTTAAACTTACAATAAGTTATAATAAGACGAAACTTTAACACTACCTATGTACAGAATGCCACACCAGAAGGAAGGGAGATAGAAAGAGAGACAGACCCAGACTCCTTCTGGCCTCACTGTTATAGTCAGCTTGACCTTGACAGAAGAGATAACAGGACCAGGTTAAGCCAGCTGTACTCAGCTTCTCTGAAGGAATAACCCAAACATCATGAACCTCCTGCTTGTTTCTTTTATGCAGAGAAGCTTCCAGAACCCTCTTGAATTAACTAGAACAGGAAAGAACTCTGCACATCAGATCGATACTTTCTGCACTAAGAAATGTGAATTGACAGTAAATGCTTCTGAACACCAGCTGCTGGGAACGCCAGGAGGGAAGAGCGCTCTTGTGCTCTAGTTTCAAATGATGGGAATCTGTTTGTCCACTGTAAGAACAGGAGGCTGGACTAGAAGGACCACTGGTCTGATCCTGCACTCCTCCTCTTCTTCCGTTCTGATGTTCTTCTTACATTTGAATGGATGCACGTGCTTTTTTTCTGCTTGGAATATTGTCGCTTCGTGTCGCTGTGGCCCAAAAAACCTAGTAAATTTAATTAAAACCGCTAAGGGTGTAAGGTTGGCCCTTTCCCTCTCCGCGTGGGCCTGACTTCTCCCCCCTTGTTTTCCAACCCTCTCTCAGGAACTCCATCCAGTCCCAGTCTTCCTATGGGTCCACCTCTCCTCCGCTCGGCAAGATGAACAGCATGAACAAGCTGCCCTCTGTCAGCCAGCTCATCAACCCGCAGCAGCGAAATGCCCTGACGCCCACCTCGATGCCCGACAGCATGGGAGCCAACAGTAAGAGGCTTCTCCCCCCTGTGACCCTCCTGGAAGAGTGGGGTGACAGACTAGTGGCCAGAGCAGAACCTACCAAACTCTTTTGAGCCTCTTCCTCCTTGGTTCAAAAAACTCATTTCCAGTGTCTGCTACCCAACCCTGCAGAAATCCTTATCTGGAATATCTTCAAAAACCCAGTTAGAACTATTTAATTTAATTTCGGAACCACCGGAAGAGGGGCTCGTGAGTTGACAGACCAGGCCTCCCCACCTTAAATTTGAGGAGGGCTGTTTCACAAAATGCAGGGTGCCTGGAAGATTCTGGGATGGAGTGGCTAGCTGGGGAGGGGGGAATTCAAGTCACTTCTCATCTGAAGGCGAACCTACCTAATTTGTGACTTCCGAAATGATACAAAAACCGAAACAGCCCTCCTGCAAAACCTGCGCTTACTTGAATTTTGCAGTCCAATTCTCCGAAAGCGGAGCTGGCGCATAAAGAGCTTTTAACCCCTCTGCCTTGCTCGGGGGGCAAGGCCCACTCAGCGCATAGGCTCTGGAGGCTCGTGTAGGGTCTCAGATGGCCCCACAAAATCTCACGAGAGCATCCCAGAGCTGGCGCACCAGACAGGCCTTGCCCTCCCACCAAGCAAGATGGAGAGCTTAAAAGCTATGTTCATGCCAGTGCTCACGCCAGGAGCTTTTAAGTTCTCTGCCTTGCTCAGAATTAACTTGCGCACTTTCAACCAGCCAGACCTTCAACTGCATATGGTTGAAACCACCGTAGTCATTTAAATGAGAGCAAAGTGTGATCGGGCTCTATAAGAAAGGAGATGGGCTAGCTCAGGGGTGTGTAGGACAGGTTCCAGCTATTCGTGCCTCTGTTTTTGTAACTCTGGGCTCTCTTTCCTCTCCCTTGTTCCAGTTCCAATGATGGGAGCCCACATGGCAATGGCCGGCGACATGAACGGGCTCAGCCCGACCCAGACGTTGCCCCCTACCCTCTCCATGCCATCGACATCCCACTGCACCCCACCACCTCCCTACCCAACAGACTGCAGCATTGTCAGGTGAGTGAGCTGTAGCTGCGCAGGCTTTCCACCCCCCATCCCTCAGATCACGGGTGACAGCAGCATGCTTCTCTGTTCTGTGGGGTCCTTCATTTGGGGCTGCTCTGCTCAAGAAGCAGTTTGCAGGTCATGTCAGACCTGCCGAGCTACTTCAGCTGGCTTGCCGCGCTGCCTTTGCCTCCCCTTGCCATTGCCCCCAGACCTTTTCCTACCAGGCACATGAGAAGGAAACGAGGCGGAGGGGATTCTGGTGAAGAATCCCAGGGTTGCATGTGATAGAATCGGATCGGGTGGCGATCTCTCCAGCTGTCCTGGCTTGGCATGCCCTTGGAGATCCCTGGAATAGTAGCCAAGGGTAACTCACGTCAACTGCATTTGTTGCCCTGGTTTCAGGAGAAAAGAATTATGGAGTTGTAGAATTGGAGGGGATCCCAAGGGTCATCTGGTCCAACCCCCTGTCAATGCAGAAAATTACAGCTGAAGAATCCTTGGAAGAGGACCAACCTCTACCTAAAAACCTTCCATGAAGGGAGATCATAGAATTATAGAAGGGAGCCCAAGGGCATCTCCTCCACCTTCCTGCAACTCAGGAATCATAGCTAAAGCATCCCTGACAGATGACCATCCTACCTCTGCTTAAAAACCTCCAAGGAAGGAGAGTCCACCACCTTCCAAGGTCACAGAATCATAGAATTATAGAGTTGGAAGGGATCCCAAGGGCAATGTAGGAATCCCTGGCAGATGGCCACCCAACCTTGGCTTTACAACCTCCCACGAAGGAGGCTCCACCACCTTCCAAGATACATCGCAGCATTGAACCCTACTATTTTTATCTCCAGGGCTGGCTGCTGTGACTCTCTAAATGCACGGCTGCCTTTGAAGATGGACCAGAAGCTGCATCTACTGCAGGATGTTGCTGCTTAGCTCCTGGTGAACATCAGGAGAACCACACTAAGCATTCAAGCAGCACCTGCGCTAGCTGCCTCTTCGCTTCCAGGTCCCTTCCAAGGTGCCCTTTTGGCCGCAGGGGCCAGAGTTGATGCCACAGTATGTGCTGCCCCTCTCCCCATGGCATAGCCTAAGAACGTAAGAAGATCAGGCCAGTGGTCCACCTAGTTCAGCATCCAGTTCTCACAGTTGCCAGCCATGGTTGCTGTGGGAAACCAGCACGCAGGATTCGAGCACAGGACCCCTCTCCTCTCCTGTGGTTTCCAGCATCAGAAGCATAACATAGAGTCTGCTGGATCAAGCCAATGGCCCATCTTGCCCAGAATTCTCTTCTCACATGGTTGCTTCCAACTGTGGAGGCAGAGCATGGCCACCGATAGCCCTCTCCTCCTCTCTCTACGAATTTGTCCAATCGTCTTTTAAAGCCCTCCAGGTTGGTAGCCATTACTGCCTCCTGCGGCAGCAAGTTCCACAGTTTAACTATGTGCCGCGTGGAGAGGGAGCCGTTGCCTCTTCCTTCCATGAGACTTGGGATAACTGACTTCTGCGTCCCATTCGGGGGATACCACCTTTTTCCTCCCGGCGACGAATTTGGGGTGGGTGGCAAAGGGGGTTCCTTCCTGCTCCCACAAATCAAGGCTTTTGCGTAGCAGAGCGCCTGGTGTGGGTGACCTTCTTATCTCAACCTCTCTCTTTCTCTCTCTTCCTCTTTCCTCCTTTCCTCTTTCCTTCCTCCTCCTCCTCCTCCTCCTCCTCCTGCAGTTTCTTAGCAAGGCTGGGCTGTTCCTCCTGCGTGGATTATTTCACGGCGCAAGGGCTGACCACCATCTATCAGATTGAACACTACTCCATGGATGTAAGTAACTGCCTCGCCCTTTCGCTGCATGGTGGGGGACAGGGGCCTTTCTTCTTGAACTCGGCACTCTGCGCTGGAGGGGAGAGTGCAAAGCTACGCTTTGGATCCAGGGGCGAGCTACATGATACACTGCAGCTCGCCAGCCTGGGACCCAACCTGGGCAGCCCCTTCGCCATTGCACTAGCGCCCTCGGGAGAGAGGGGAGCTGCAGCTGGCGAAGGGGCGTCAGAGAATGGAATGCCCAACCCTTTCCCCTGCCCACTCTTTTCCTGCTGAACTTTCTCCCTTTCAACCACCCTCCCCATCTTCTTGGAGGCCTCTCGCTGTTCCAGACCACATAAATGGGTCCAGAACAGTGGTGTGGCGGTAAAAGAGGGGGGTTTTTTGCATGAAGGGGAGGTGGGCAGGCCCAGCTGGAAGAGCCTTGTACTGTTTGCAAGCCACAGGTCTGAAACAGACGTGGTTGTCCTGAAGTCTTCTGTGGTTCCTTCTGCACCTCCTCCCTCCCGCCTGAAGCCTTCTTGCTTTGCTGGGGTTTTGGCGTTGCTTGCTTGGGGCTTGGCCTGTTGGGGACACCGCCATCCTATCGGGCTGAGGGTCTCTCCATTTCCTTACTGAATCTTCGCTTCTGAAGCTAAGCGCCACCAAGCAAGACCTGAAGAACCCTCTGAGATAGTCACCAAACCCCCCACCCACCCACCCCCAGTTGCAAAACTGTGTAGCTTCTTTTGGCGGGTGTGGCTGATCCTCTCTCTCCTCTCCTCGCCTTCCAGGATCTGGTGAGCCTCAAAATCCCGGAGCAATTCCGCCATGCCATTTGGAAAGGCATCATGGACCACCGGCAGATCCACGACTTCTCCTCCGCCCCCCACCTCCTGCGTACCCCTGGGGCCGCCTCCGCCGTCAGCGTGGGCCCCAGCGAGACCCGCGGAGAGCGTGTCATCGACGCCGTGCGCTTCACCCTCCGCCAGACCATCTCCTTCCCTCCCCGCGACGAGTGGAGCGACTTCAACTTCGACCTGGATGCCCGCCGCAACAAGCAGCAGCGCATCAAGGAGGAAGGGGAGTGAGGAACCAGCCTGTGGCTCTCCCTCCGCCCCCCCCCAGCCCCACACCGATGGACCTCTGGGCTGCTCCTGCCTCTCCCTGCTACTCTGAGATGGTGTGAGGGGCTTGGAGAGGACGGGGGGTGGCATGTGCTCTTCACCTGTCCTTCCGAGCTCGCAGCCTCCATTCTTTGCCGGAAGCGCAGCTATTTTGTATTTTCTCGCAAGCCATAGCTTTCGTTTGTTGGGGAGGGGTGGGGTGGCCTTTGCGGCTTCTGCTCAGCAAGGACTGCACGCTGTAAGAAGTGGTGGGTGTCTGGAGAAATGCGGATCCCCCCAGTTGTGGCACTTGACCCTTCCCGCTTCCGCCGAACTCGACTAGATGCAGTGTGCCCCCGTGTGTGGCCAGATCAAATATCCCGTGCAAACTTTTGTGTGGATCCCTTTCTGTATGGATCCCTTTCTCAGGTGCCTTTCAGGGTGCTTGTTTTGAGGGTTTAATGGGTTCAATGTATTTGGGGAGGCCTCTCATCTGTGACAGCATTGCCTAGTGGTTGGAGTTTGATGATTTCCAAGTTTGAATTATGATGGCTTAACAACACTGAGGTACGGGGTGCCATGTGCATTGGACCCCACGGCCAATCTGGCCACTGCATGCTCTGAAAAGTGCGTTTCCTGGTGGTCAACCTTTCAGTTTAAGTTTTGCTTTTGGGGGTTAGCGATGGTTTTTTGGTGGGGGTCATCCACTTTGTTCCTTGACCCCCGCCGATTCTTCCTTCAGCAGCAAATGCAAAGAAACTCTTGAACAGGAACACATACTGCTAATTCCTTATTAGTTTCCCTTTGAGATCACCAAATATGCCCGCCAATATATGCCCCAAATATATTTGAGCTTGCAAAATCTCCCCTTGAAGCAAGCATGTAAATACGGGGAGAGTTGCCTCTGCGTCAGATTTCACTTACCATTTCAATGATGGGTTATTTGAGCAAGATCTCGGATTTTCCTTAACTCCTGACCTGGGTTTCATGAATCGCCTTGCCACATAAATGCACTCAGGGTGGCTTCTGTGGTTGGATTCCAGCAGATCTGTATTTTTTTCCTTCTTCCCTTCCTTTTTCCTCACCTGCCTTTCAGGAAAACTAGTTCCTGAGATATCTGCTGTAAACTGACTGCTGTAAACTAGGCAAGGCATGCTAGAGACCACGAATTCCCAACGGGGCAGATCTTCCTGGTGTTTTTGTGCCTGTTTACTATTCTGTCATCTCATTCTACCATCCAAGTTTTTCCTGAACTCCTTTCCCTCTCCTCAACACATCCTCAGTCTGCAAATTTCTACTGACAAACCCACTACTGCCAAGTAAGCCCTGACTTCTTGCAGATATGTTCCTCTCGCGCCTAGAATGCTGACGAATAACTTTTTTTTTCATGTAAACATTGTAAGTACAGTTTTGTTTTGTTTTATGTATAATTTTGTCATGTACTTGGTCAATCATTTATTGAGGGGTGGGTTTTTTTGATAAAAAAATGTATTTCTCTTTGGGGTTTGGGGCTTTTCAGAACCACATTTCGTTTGCATTTTTTTTATTTTTTATTTTTTAAAGAAACAAACAAACCACACCATTTTATGGGAAAGGCTTATATCTGGGTAATGACTTTCAAAGTGTTTGTGATATTGACCTTAATGAAACATGGTTACAGAGAGACGGGGGAGTGATTGCAAAAAACCCTCTCTCGGGGGGAGGTGGGAAGGGGAGACTTTGCCAAGGGTTGACTTCAAGAGTCCTAGATTTCAAAATATGTTCCTTTGCTCAGTTTGAGTGGCACACATCCACAAGTTCTCCGTGACTTGCAATAAGTATTAATTGGATGAAAAAGCACTCTGTTGTCAATATCATTCTAAATAAAGACAGATTACAAAAGCAACGTTGACGGTTTCTGGCATTCGAAGCGGCCGCAGGAGTCTTTCATTGTGGGTCACAACAGCAAAGCCATGCGCGTTGGCCAAGTCAGAAAACAGACCAGCTCCTCTGAATGGCCGAGGACTCTGGGGGGGCTTCTTGCACTCCCACCTGGGAATTTGCAAGGCATCGCGAGGACAAATACCCCATCGGTGCAATGATTTTTCCTTGCAAAGAGGAACATGCTGCACATCTCCTCCTCCCCCTAAATATTTCCCCAGTCCTGCAGGCCAGATTTGCGGAAACCATGAAGCGCATGCAGAGAGAGAGGGAAGCAGAGGGAGTCCTGTTGATAGCACAGGACTTGGTGCTTCCCAGTTTGTGCGCAGGAGTACAGCCCTGTGAGAGTTTGAAGGGCACCTGGACGAAAGAAGCTGCCATGCCAGCTACATCCATAACTCATAATAATATTATTATTATAATAATTTATTATTTGTACCCCGCCCATCTGGCCGGGTCTCCCCAGCCACTCTGGGCAGCTTCCAGCAAACATTAAAATACATTAACACATCACAGATTAAAAACTTCCCTAAACAGGGCTGCCTTCAGGTGTTTTCTAAATGTCATGTAGTTGTTGATCCCTTTAACCTCTGATGGGAGGGCATTCCACAGGGCAGGCGCCACTACCGAGAAGGCCCTCTGCCTGGTTCCCTGTAGCTTTGCTTCTCGCAGTGAGAGAACCGCCAGAAGGCCCTCGGCACTGGACCTCCGTGTCCGGGCTGAACGGTGGGGGTGGAGACGCTCCTTCAGGTATACAGGTATGAATACAGGTATCCATGAACATAGTGCAAGGGTTTCATGCAACATAGTTTCACCGCCACTTGTTTTCTGCCAATGAACAGGAAGCACTGACATCCGGAGTAAGGATGCTCTGGGATCTACTGAGATAGTCCACACTATGGGAGCAGTTCAATTTGTGGGAATAGGTTAATAATAATTAATTTATTGTTTATACCCCGCCCATCTGGCTGGGTTTCCCCAGCCACTCTGGGCAGCTTTCAACCAAATATTAAAAACAATACAGCATCAAGCATTAAAAACTTCCCTAAACAGGGCCACCTTCAGTTGTCTTTTAAAAGTAAAATAGTTGCTTATTGCTTTGACATCTGCTGGGAGGGTTTTCCACAGGGCGGGTGCCACTACCGAGAAGGCCCTCTGCCTGGTTCCCTGTAGCTTTGCTTCTCGCAGGGAGGGAACCGCCAGAAGGCCCTCAGTGCTGGACCTCAGTGTCCGGGCTGAACGGTGGGGGTGGATACGCTCCTTCAGGTATACAGGACCGAGGCCATTTAGGGCTTTAATTTTTTTTAAAAAAAATAATATTTATTAAATTTCCACAACAAATTTTAAACATACAAACATTGACACACTAACATACACTACATACACAGACATACATATACATTTATGATTATAATCTTATCCTTAGGTCCTTCGCCATTTAGGGCTTTAAAGGTCAGCACCAACACTTTGAATTGTGCTTGGAAATGTACTGTGGGTAGCAGGAGAGGATATATTGATTAAATATTATCCTTCCTAACTCACGCTAGTGAGTTTATTCATACAGCAGAGTACATTCCCCCCTTTACACAGCAGGGACCTAGTTGCAGATTCGTTGGAATCTCTTAAGTTCTATTATTCCTGATAAGAAAGCCTTTGATTCCCTCGTAAAAGAATAAAGACCTAAGAAGCTTCTTTTAAATTTTTTTACAAATTGTCCAGTAGCACCTTAGAGACCAACTAAGCTTGTTCTGGGTAGTTGGTCTCTAAGGTGCTACTGGGCTATCTATATCTATCTATCTATCTATCTATCTATATCATCTATATCTATCTATCTATCTATCATCTATCTATCATCTATCTCTATCTTTCTATCTATCTATCATCTATCTCTTTCTTTCTTTCTTTCTTTCTTTCTTTCTTTCTTTCTTTCTTTCAACTGCATATGATCAACACGGCTACCTACCTGAATCTTCTTTTAAAAGTTTAACGAGAGGTTTACTCACATTCAGTTCACAGTATGATCCCTGAAGGCAGGCTTGAGCTTATAGTTACAGATACAGTGTGGCTTACATCCTTGTAAGGATGGGCCCATGTGCTGCTGGCAGAGAGCCAGCAGTTCAATCCAAGAGAAGAAAAGGCATCAAGAGTCCTGCATGACTGGACCTTTTGTGGAGTCTGGAAGGGTCATGCCCATCTACCTAGTCACATGCAAAGGAAGGATGCTCCAGATCAGGTGGAACAGGAAGTTCAACTGGCTGGACCAACATTCCCCTGCATGTCCATTCTAGGCAAATAGGAAACGTTGTATTTGACTACTTATGTTACATCCCACACAATTCATAAGGTTCTTCTTGTAGCCAGAGGCCATGACAAACTTGTAACAGTAGTATTCATAAGATAATACAGAACATCCATCCATAATATAAGTCAAGATCCAGGACATGAGAGAGAGAGATGTTACCAGAGACACCAACGAGCTTGAATCTTGCTTGATTTCAGATTAAACCTCTGAATCACCACGGCAACTTATAGCGATTATATCTAACTCCCTTTTTCTGATTTCTTTTGCAGACAGTGCATAAAGGCCCCTCTATGTGCTACAAAGCTATTATTGGAGAGCCAGTGTGGTGTAGTGGTTAAGAGCGGTAGACTCGTAATCTAGTGAACCGGGTTCACGTCTCCGCTCCTCCACATGCAGCTGCTGGGTGACCTTGGGCTAGTCCCACTTCTTTGAAGTCTCTCAGCCCCACTCACCTCACAGAGGGTTTGTTGTGGGGGAGGAAGGGAAAGGAGAATGTGAGCCGCTTGGAGACTCCTTCAGGTAGTGATAAAGCGGGATATCAAATCCAAACTCTTCTTCTTCTTCTTGTCACTCAAAAAACAAAAACCCAAATCATTTCTACCAGATTGTGCCTCCTTGCTTGTGTGAACAAAGGTTTCAGAAAGTGATTGCTTGGGTCTCTCTATAAGGGGCAGGCTAACAGATGAGTGATGTCTTCCACCTGAGGTTGACTACAAATGCCTACAGGAACCTTGTTGTAGTGATAATCCAAAACTATGGTGGACATCACTTGGAAATGGAGCTCAATAAAGGCATTTCTTAAGGAGACTGGTGAGATTTTGGCCAGATAACTAGCTCTAGAATGCTCTGATCTCAAGAGTGGATACCAAGGGGGGAGTTGGGTGTTTCTAATTAGTTTCAGGTCCCTTCTGGATTCTATCCCTTAGCTGACACTTATTCAAGGTCAATGCAGAGCTCAGTTCTGGAGAATCATAGAATCATAGAGTTGGAAGAGACCACAAGGGCCATCCAGTCCAACCCCCTGCCAAGCAGGAAACACCATCAAAGCATTCCTGACAGATGATAATAGTATAAGACAGGCATGTCCAACTCCCATGATACTGCGATCTACTCCCACTATAAAAAAAACTGGCAGTGATCTATCAATTGGATTGACCAAAATTGTTGAGCTTTTTTTTTGGGGGGGGGGGGGTAGGATTGTTCAGAGCTATTGAGCTTCTTTAGGGGAGCCTTTTGGGCGATCGATTGATCAGGCTAGATCAGGGACGCCCCGCAATCGTCCCACTTTACCTTAAGATGTCCCTATTTTCATCGGAAAAATGTTGGAGGGTATGGAGTTATACGACCCCCGAGCCATCTGAAGGCAATCCTTTATAGGGAGGTGGTTTTAAAAAAAAAATGTTTTATGTTTTCTTATGTTTTATATACGTTGGAAGCTGCCCAGAGTGGTGGGGGCAACCCAGGAAGATGTGTGGGGTGTAAATAGTAAAAGTATCATTATGGAATGGGACGTCCCAATTTTCATCAGAGAAATGTTGGCGGGTATGCAGTCTGCTCTTGCCTTAATTCTTGGCCACTTGGATTCTATATGATGAAGAGCTGCAGGTATTCCTGATGGTAGAAGTACGAAGACAGACGGGGAGTCTTTGAGAGGTTTCATCTCCATGCATTTCTCTAAACTAAAAAAAACCCCAAATGTTGTAACCATTCCTCGTAGGGGAGTTGCTACACCACCTGATTCATTTTAGTTGCCCTTTTCTGAATCTTTCCCAACTCTGCCATATCCTTTTTGGGATGAGGCAACCAGAACTGCACACAAAACTCCAAGTTCAGTTGCACCATAGATTTGCATAACAGCATAATGATATCAGCGCTTTTATTTTCAATTCCTTTCCTGCTCATCCCTACCACGAAATCCACCTTTTTCACAGCTGCCAATCAATGGGTCAATGTTTTCATCGAGTCCAGTCTCTCATTCCTGGGCAGTCACTGCCAGTTCAGACTCCATTAGCACATTTGCAAAATTATTATTATTATTATTATTATTATTATTATTATTATTATTATTATTATTATTATTATTATTATTATTATTATTTTGCCCTGCCATGCAACACTTTCAACTTGTTTACATTGAGTTTCTTTTGCCGTTTTACGGTTGGGAAACTCAGATTCAGGTTCAGAGGCTTCACTATCCCATTTTTGCTTGGATGACCCTGAACGATTTAGTATCACCAGTAAACTTGGCCACCTCACTGCTTATTCTTAACTCTAGATCATTTATGCTCAGGTTTAGAAGCACAGGTCCCAATACCGTTCCTTGCTGGACTACACTTTCTCACTGGTGTTCCAGGAACAATCCATTTATTCCAACTCTGCTTCCTGCAACTTAGCCAGTTCCTGATCTACCAGAGGACCTCTCCTCTAGTGTGCCAAGGTCCCGTACCCTATTGATCAGTTCCCTATTGACCAATAAATACACATACACAAGAATATAGCTTAATGGGCTAAAACAGGCCACAACTTTATTGGTTACAGATGTGAGTGGTTTGGCTTAGGCATCGGGTGAAGCCAGACTATATCTTAACTCCTGTCCATCTGCAGGGAGTCGAATTAAGGGCAAACCAACAAAAGGGGGAGCCCTGTGACTTACATCAAGTAGGGGCATCCCAAGGGGTCCCCTTTGGGCAGGGCCGGCGCATCCATTTAGGCGAACTAGGCAGTTGCCTAGAGCGCCAAAATGGAGGGGACGCTGGCCAGCCTGCCCCCTGCCCCCCGCCGCCGCCCGCCGCCGCCCGGTGCCACCCCAACCAGCGGCGGAGCAAGCAGCTTGGGGCAAAAACTGTGGCGGCGGGGGCGCCAAAATGGAGGGGGCGCTGGCCAGCCTGCCCCTTGCCCCCCGCCGCCGCCCGGTGCAGCCCCAACCAGCGGCGAAAACCGCGGCGGCGCGGGGTGCCCGGCAGGGCAGGGGGCGGGGCACCGTACATCATGCGCAATGACGTCACGTGCCCTGCCCCCTCGCCTAGGGCGCCAAAATCCGTGGCACCGGTTCTGCCTTTGGGTCATAGCATGTCCGAGCTTCAGACAGGATCCACACTCCTGGATCCCTTTAACAGGATACCCTTATTGAGGAGCGGCAGGCGGAGGCTACAACCTCCCCTCCATTAAACAAAGGCTTACCCAATGCCTTATCCCATGACTGCTAATCTGATTCAGAAGGATTACTTATATTGAGTGAGCTGTTAATCCAGAATATATATATATAAATATATATATATATCTGTGTCCAACTCTCAAAAGCTTGAGGAACACCATGGGTGCTCCTGCAGAACACTTCCTAATCTTCTGAAGACTTGCTTTGTTGAAATACCTTTCCAGCTCGCTTCTCCTTATCTTCTGTTGGACCATCTTCCATTTCCCATCATGCTTCGCCCTTCCGTGACCAACCTGCCAAGCTGGCACTCCTTTCTCCCACAAGCGTTGCCCATGCTGGCTTCCCTGAGAGGAAGAACAGGTACATCAGAACTTTCTTGTCCCACAGCCAAACCCCACACCAAGTTCCTTCTTAAGTTCCTCAGGCCTGAACTTCTTGGGAACCAACCAGCACTTCCATGAAGCAAGAGATGCTCTTGAGAAATGGGGGTAAGTGGTGGAAATGCAGCAAAGCTTTAGGGACTCGTTCATGCCCCGGGTGTGATGTTCTTGTAGCCAACGCTCCAGGAAAGGCTATGTTGGGAGGGCAACTCCCTGGGCGTGGTTGGCAGACTTGCCTCCATCACCAGCTTCAGCTTTCAGCACATCTTCCAGAAGAGCTGAAAGGATCCAACTGCCAAAATTTTGTAACTCACCAACCCTTAGCATATTTTTTTTATGTACGGTATATATTTGATTCTTCAACATCAACTTCGTTGGACTGGTCATGTTGTGTGGATGCCTGATTATTGTCTTCCAAAGCAACTACTCTATTCCGAACTTAAAAATGGAAAGCGTAATGCTGGTAGTCAACAAAAGAGGTTTAAAGACTGTCTCAAGGCAAATCTAAATAAATGTAGTATAAACACTGACAACTGGGAAACACTGGCCTGCGAGCACTCCAGTTGTAGAACAGCCTTTACCAAAGGTGTCGTGGGCTTTGAAGACACTCAAACTCAGGACCCAAGGGAGAAACGTGCTAAGAGGATGGCACACTTGACAAATCCAACTCCCGCCCGGAAACCTATGTCCCTACTGTGGAAGGACGTGTGGATCCAGAACTGACCTCCACAGTCACTTACGGACTCATTGTGAAAAGCGTGTTTATGGAAGACCATCTTACTTGGCTACAAGGGATCGCCAAAGAAGAGGAAGAAGATATTTATGGAGGCGGCTACTGGCCATTGTGGCTGAGCTCTGCCTCCACGGCTGGAGGTCGCAATGCTTTGCAATGCTCTTTGCTGGAAAACACAGGAGGGGTGAGCTGCTCTTGTGCTCAGATCCTGCTTCCGGGTTTCCCTTTGAGGCATCGGCACGGCCATTGTAAGAACAGAAAGCTGGACCAGATGGGTCATGGTCCTGATCCTGCAGACGTCTTCTTATGTGGGTACACTGGGTGGATAGCTTAGCTGGTACAGCATGAGACTCTTAATACCAGGGTTGTGGGTTCGAGCCCCATGTTGGGTGAAAGATTCTTGCATTGCAGGTGGTTGGACTAAATAATAATAATAATAATAATAATAATAATAATAATAATAATAATAATATTTTACCCCACCCATCTGGCTGGGTTTTCCCAGCCACTCTGGGCGGCTTCCAGCAGAATATTAAAATACAGTGATTCATCAAATATTAAAAGCTTCCCTAAAACAGGGCTGCCTTCAGATGTCTTCTAAAAGTCATAGTTTTTTATTTCCTTGACATCTGATGGGAGGACGTTCCACAGGGCGGGTGCCACTACCGAGAAGGCCCTCTGCCTGGTTCCCTATAACCTCACAGTGAGGGAACCATCAGAAGGCCCTCGGTGCTGGACCTCAGTGTCCGGGCTGAATGATGGTGCTGGAGACACTCCTTCAGGTATACTGGGCCGAGGCTGTTTAGGGTTTTAAAAGTCAGCACCAACATTTTGAATTGTGCATGGAAATGTACTGGGAGCCAATGAAGATCCTTTAGGACTGATGTTATGTGGTCTCGGCAGCCACTCCCAGTCACCAGTCTAGCTGCCGCATTCTGGATTAGTTGTAGTTTCCGGGTCACCTTCAAAGGTAGCCCCACATAGAGTGCATTGCAGTAATCCAAGATAGAGATAACTAGAGCATACACCACTCTGGCAAGACAGTCTGTGGGTAGGGAGGGTCTCAGCCTGCGTAACAGACAGAGCGGGTAGACAGCTGCCCTGGATACAGAATTAACCTGTGCCTCCATGGACAGCTGTGAGTCCAAAATGACTCCCATGCTGTGCACCTGGTCCTTCAGGGGCACAGTTACCCCATTCAGGACCAGGGAGTCCTACACACACACACACACTGTCCCCCAAGAACAGTACTTCTGTCTTGCCAGGATTCAACCTCAATCTGTTAGCCGCCATCCATCCTCCAACTGCCTCCAGGCACTCACACAGGACCTTCACCGCCTTCACTGGTTCTGATTTGAAAGAGAGGTAGAGCTGGGTATCATCCGCATACTGATGAACACCCAGCCCAAACCCCCTGGTGATCTCTCCCAGCGGCTTCATATAGATGTTAAAAAGCATGGGGGAGAGGACGGAGCCAGAGGTAGATGACCCTTGTGGACCCTTCCAAATTTGTGATTCTATGAATCTATGATTCTTAAGTCTATGCAATCAAACTGTCTGGGTTGTGGTGTCTGTGGACCACTGTCTCTGACTGTGGAAGCAGAGCGGAGCCTACTCCATCCTGGCTAGTGACCCTTGATGCCTGTCTGTTCCACAAAGCTGGAGTCCAACAACATCTGGCAGCTCAGAAGTCTCTTATTCCTGATCTTCGGTTTACTTTTTGGAGAAACTTCTAGACAGGAGTATGATTAAACCAACAGCTCTGCAGCAATATTATCTATCCCTCAGTAAAGGTAAAGGGACCCCTGACCGTTAGGTCCAATCACGGACGACTCTGGGGTTGCGGCGCTCATCTCGCTTTACTGGCCGAGGGAGCCAGCGTACAGCTTCCGGGTCATGTGGCCAGCATGACAAAGCTGTTTCTGGCGAACCAGAGCAGCGCACGGAAACGCCGTTTACCTTCCCGTCAGAGCAGTACCTATTTATCTACTTGCACTTTGACGTGCTTTTGAACTGCTAGGTGGGCAGGAGCTGGGACCAAGCAACGGGAGCTCACCTCGTCATGGGGATTCGAACCGCCGACCTTCTGATCGGCAAGCCCTAGGCTCTGTGGCACCACCTGCGTCCCTCAGTGTGGTGTAGTGGTTAAGAGCGGTAGACTCGTGATCTGGGAAACCGGGTTTGCATCTCCGCTCCTCCACATGCAGCTGCTGGGTGACCTTGGGCTAGTCACACTTCTCTGAAGTCTCTCAGCCCCACTCACCTCACAGAGTGTTTGTTGTGGGGGAGGAAGGGAAAGGAGAATGTGAGCCGCTTTGAGACTCCTTCGGGTAGTGATAAAGCGGGATATCAAATCCAAACTCTTCTTCAGCAGCGAGAAGCAAAAACAGGACACCATCAAAATACAAATCTTATTTGGAATTGAATAAATGCATGAGCAAAAACAGTGCCTTTCCGATGCTCTTCAAAAATTGGGGTAGACTTTCCCTCAGGGAGGGAGAAAAATAAGTTAATTAAAATAGGCCCTCAAAGGGCAAAGGATGTTAAAACACACACACACACACACACACACACACACACACACACACACACGTGTTTGTGCATGCCTGGGAGTGCATCTAATGGATCTATTTTTATAAATATGCTGGAGGTATTTGCCAGCTCTCCTGCACTTACCTGGGCGTAAGTGCCTTGGGATGGAAGTGCTGGGGGCACCAGGTTGCCCATGTTTGCTGAGTAGGATGGCGCATTGTGTTTGGCCCCAAGTGACCTTAGCATTCATTCACAATTTTATCTGCATGCCGCTTTTCAACCCACACAAACGCTCCAAATGACTTGCAACAAAGGAAACAGGAATGGAAATCAAACAATACCATACTGGCGCAATAAGACAACAAGGCGATAGCAAACGTAACAACGCACAAAAAAGAAACAATTCAGTTCCATAAATATAACAAGATTGCATTCATAATATCCAACACCCAATAGCAAAAATAACAAGGGGCCTTGACGGTTTCCGCTTGGTCCTAGAAACCCTCACTTCCAGGATGTTGATCAGAGTCCCTCTCCTGCAGCAACTTGCAAGCCTTCCAAAGGCAAAGGGTGGGGGAAGGTAGAAACACCTCTATCATATTGTGCAGCTTAGCCTTGAGAGGTGGATGCTTCAGAAGACAAGTGGTCATGATCCCTGGGTGATTGTCAGTGCCCAAGTCCTATTCATTTCAAAGGGGCTCATGCTGCAAAACATCTCATTGCACTGGTTCTGGGCCATCATATTTGTTATCCAAGAAGTATTCAAATATCCCCAAAGCAAATTTGTGGTCCTTCTGGCAATGTCTTCCAACCCAATTAATGAGCGGTCTTTTCTAGAATCAAAACTGTAGACCTGAAAGGGATCCCCCAAGGGTCATCTAGTCCTACCCCCTGCAATGCTGGCATCTCGGCCAAAGTGTGCCTGACAGATGGCCATCCAATCTCTGCTTAAAAACCTCCAGGGAAGGAGAGTCTACCACCTCTCATGGGAGTCTGTTCCACTGCCAAAGAGCTCTTACTGTCAGAAAGTTTTCCCGAATTTTTAGTCGGAATCTCTTTTCTCGTAACTTGAAGCCATTGATTCGAGTCCTACCCTCTGGAGCAGGAGAAAGCAAGCTTGTTCCCTCTTCCATGTGACAGCCCTTGAGATATTTGAAGATGGCTATCATATCTCAAACTACAAGAAAGAAGATTCCACCTAAACATTAGAAAGAACTTCTTACAGTAAGAGATGTTCGACAGTGGGATTTGCTGCCAAGGAGTGTGGTGGAGTCTCCTTCTTTGGAGGTCTTTAAGCAGAGGCTTGACAGCCACCTGTCAGGAATGCTTGGATGGTGTTTCCTGCTTGGCAGGGGGTTGGACTGGATGGCCCTTGTGGTCTCTTCCAACTCTAGGATTCTATGATTCTATGATCTCCTCTTTTCCAAGCTAAACATACCCAGCTCCTTCAAGCGCTCCTCATAAGGCTTAGTTTCCAGACCCTTGATCATCTTGGTTGCCTTCCTCTGCACAAGTTCCAGCTTGTCAACATCCTTCTTAAATGGGGCACCCAGAACTGGACACAGGACTTCAGGTGTTGTCTGACCAAGGCAGAATAGAGTGGGACTGTTACTTCCCTTGATTGGGATGCTAGACTTCCATTGATGCAGCCTAGAAGACCATGAGCTGTCATTGTTTTTTGCTGATGTGTCACACCATTCAGCTGCTTTGACTCTGAATCTCCTGCGTCCCACTATTGGCTCATGCTAAGGTTGTGTCCTACCAAGACCCTTGGGCCCTTTCAGCGCATACTTCTGCCAAGCCAGGTGTCTCTCATCCTATATTTGTGCATCTGGTTATTCTATCCACCATCTGAAGAAACTCTGTGTTCCTGTGTTACTGACACCATTAACTACACCTGCACAGAAGTCAAAATGGCAGCCCACAATGGTGCCAAGATCTACCATTCCCATCGGCAACTGTGACTCATAACCAAAAGATTGTGCTGAACTGGAGAACGCTGGGGAGGGGGGCAGAATAGACACCCTTTCCCCCCCAAAGGGGGTAATATTGCTTCATAAGGCCTTGCACCACAAACCAATTTGACCCCACCACACTCACGCTGATTAAGCCGAAACAGTTTTGCCACAGGGGAAAGCTGGCTAATTAAAAAAGAAAAAGAAACACGTTGACATCCCCTTTGATTCTTTGGCATCTGCCAGTAAAGCAATTTGCATCTTGCGGACTCAAATAACCTTTCCTGCAAGAACAGGGAGTCGTCGTGACGCACGAGGCCCCAGGAGTCCAAGGTTGTGGGTGACTTAAAAATGTTAAAACCTTTCTCAGACAAAGGAGCTTGAACTCAGTGCACCCTAAATTTCCAGGTGGACCTAAGCATTTCTCTCCTCGTAGTGATTATGCAAGCTTCCAGGTGCCACAGAGCTTCTTCGCTACTCTGAGAAGATCTGCCATGTTTGGGTGTTGGCTTGCTCTCTAAAGCTGGAGGTGGTTTGGGAAAGTTCTCACCTTGGTTAGTTGTACCCATGAATAAAAGTGTCATTATATAGGAGATTATGCCACCTAGTCGTGCCCTGGATATGCTGAATTAATTTTGCTGGGTGTAAGATCTTAGGTGGGAGAAGAGCTTTCCTAGCTGCAACCAGACACCAGGGTAAAAAGAAGGATTTGGCTTTCCTAACCATCCCTTTGCAGTCCTGAGGAATTAGTTCACCAACCAAAGGACCGCGTGAGCTGTGATGCTTGGTTCCCTCACTTCCTGAGGGAGAGGAGCCCCACACAGCATCAGTGACCGGGATCAGTGTGCTTCTGAATAATACCATTTGCTGGAAACCATGGGAGGGGGGAGTGTTCTTGCACCCAGGTCCTGTTGCAGACTTCCCACTGGGACAACCAGTTGACCACGGTGCATCTGCAGCAGCACAACCGGACTCCTTCATCTGCCCCAGCTGCAACAAAACATGTCTCTCCTGTATCGGTGCTGTTTGACTTCACCCCCAATGGTACATTCCTCTATTGCAGGGGTCAGCAACCTTTTTCAGCTGTGGGCCGGTCCACCGTCCCTCAGACCATGTGGTGGGCCGGACTATATTTTGAAGGGAAAAAATGAACGAATTCCTATGTCCGACAAATAAACCAGAGATGCATTTTAAATAAAAGCACACATTCTACTCATGTAAAAACACCAAGCAGGCCCCACAAATAACCCAGAAATGCATTTTAAATAAAAGGACACATTCTACTCATATAAAAACACACTGATTCCCAGACCGTCCGGGGGTCGGATTGAGAAGGTGATTGGGCCGCATCCGGCCCACGGGCCTTAGGTTGCCTACCCCTGCTCTATTGTCTCCTGAGACATACAGATGCCAACCAGTTATCCAGGATGTTGAATTTTTATTTCAAGATAATTGGATCTCCTTCGTATTTTTGAAGCTGCTTCAACTAAGGAGTTTGGGTGACTTATTTTATTTGGGGCAGTGGCTTCAACTGGAAGGAGAATTCAAACCAGCACAGGAGGGAAGGCCCATAGGTCAGTGGTAGAGAACCCACCTTGTAGGCAGACAGTTCCAACTTCAATTCCTGACAGCATCTCCAGGCAGCGCTTGGAAAAACCCTTCCATGAAGCCCTGGAGATCTGCTGCTGGCAAGGTTGGCAATGCCAAGCAAGATGGACCAACGACGATCCGACTGGGTGCAAGGCAGCTTCTTGCTCTCCTTCCCACCAAACCAGTCCCAGCCATCTTGTTCAATCCCTCTTCTGCCTTTGGCATGGGGCAAGAGGGATGGGAGTGGAGATCTGGCAAACGACTGCCTAGCGCATGCCAACTCCTGGGTTTGTTTGGCTTGATTCATAGCTTGAACTGGGTGGAGGCTGATCTTTCCCATTCTGTTCTTGGTGTCCTGGCCTTTGTTTATGTTCTTAGAAGAAGAAGAAAAAAAGGAAGAAAACCTGGGCGTGAAGAAGGGACGGGACCTGCCAGTTGCTTCATCCAGGTCTCCTGTGACAGCTCATGAACCTAGAAGGGGTGCCAATCACCGTGGAAGACTCGTAGGTGGAGCATTTGGGAACCCCACTCACAAAAGCCTTTTAAACACACAAGCAAACGTACACACACACATACAAACACAGGAAGCCAAGAATGATAGCTTCAAAAACATACTCCCTTTGCCTGCAAATGCTCTCGGCTTTTCAGAACATAAGAACAGCCTACAGGATCAGGCCAAAGATCTTGTCCAGTATCCTCTTCTCACAGGGACTGACCAGATGCCCCCAGGGGAAAGCGCAGAAGCAGGATCCAAGCACAAGAGCAATAATCTCGCTTCCTGTGGTTTCCAGCCATTGGTACTCAGAAGCCTAAAACCCCTTAAGAATGGAATACCAGTGAAAATCAACATAAACCCTAGTCTCTCCCTTAATGAACTTCTAATTCATTGGGATGAAAAAAACACACCACAACTTTTTTCTGGCAGATTGCAGCTTGGGTAGTTGCCCATGGTGGCTATTTCCCGAAGGGGAAATGTAGATTCTGGTCCTCCGAGATGCTCCATTACAGAAACCACCGAGATATCCAATAAGGCAGGGAATTAGAACTGATTTTATCTCTTTTGCAACCCCGTTTTGCACTGCTTGGAAACAATGGGGGTTAAGCAAAATATTGATTGTTGAAATAGCATGCATAAATAGGAAAGTAGATTGAGACCATCAAATCAGAAGCTGGGATGGTTTTCATAATTCTGAGACTGTCCCTGGGAAAATGTGACAATTGGGGAAGTTGGGACACTTGGAGGAGGAGGAGGAGGAGGAGAAGAAGAAGAAGAAGAAGAAGAAGAAGAAGAAGAAGAAGAAGAAGAAGAAGAAGAAGAAGAAGAAGAAGAAGAGTTTGGATTTGATATCCTGCTTTATCACTCCCCTTCAGGAGTCTCCAATCGGCTCACATTCTCCTTTCCCTTCCTCCGCCACAACAAACATTATGTGAGGTGAGTGGGGCTGAGAGACTTCAGAGAAGTGGGACTAGCCCAAGGTCACCCAGCAGCTGCATGTGGAGGAGCGGGGACACGAACCCGGTCCCCCAGATTACGAGTCTACCGCTCTTAACCACTACACCACACTGGCTCTCACACTGGAGGGTATGGAATCTTGCACTCTCACCCATTTGGAGATTCAAGCCCCCCCCTCCCGCACACCTGCCACCTGCAGTGGTCAGCAGAGCTGCAGGTGCCCCCACATTGCAGGGGGTTTGACTGGATGTCCCTTTGGGAACCCCCTCCCCCCCAAAAAAATATTCTACAATTCTATGAGTCCCTAAGCC
This sequence comes from Darevskia mixta, assembly GCA_034641385.1. NCBI lineage: Eukaryota > Metazoa > Chordata > Lepidosauria > Squamata > Lacertidae > Darevskia > Darevskia mixta. Next base: position 1,018,493 of record JAWWNH010000021.1, read on the forward strand.
TTATACCATTGCACCTAAGTGGGCACACACACACTGGATTTGGGTAAGCAGGTTGGCTGCATCCTTCTGGGTCTCACTCGCATCAGGAATGCCACCACCTTCCCACAGCCGTGCGAAGCCTAAATAGCAGCTGATCTCCTCCTCTGAGGAGGTAAAAAGACCATTTCAAAGACAGGCAAAGGTTTCCCATCAGCCGTGGGAGGTGAGAAGGACCACCAAGGGATAGGTGCTTAGAAAACAATTTTAGTTGTTTGCCTCCAAATTAGCATTTGTTTTGGCACAGCCAAAGAACTTGCTGAAAACTTACTGAACCTGTTTGCAGAGTGTGAAAGTCCTTTTGGCATCCTTTGGTTCCTGGGGCTGAGTTCTCAGTTACTCAATTCCTCCACCCATTTTCACCATGCAAGAAGAGCCTTTGGATAAGGCCAAAGAAGGGCTCTTCTGGGCCATGGTCCTGTTCTTGCAGCAGCCAATCAGATTCCTGTTACATAAGAAGCCCACAAGTAGGACCAGGGAACAACAACAGCCCCACACCTTTTCTTCTTTGCCCTTGCTCTCATTTGTCCTCAAGCTTGCTCCATCTTCCATGGGACAGCCCTTCAGATATTTGAAGATGGCTCTCATATCTCCTCTCCGTCTCCTCTTTTCCAGCCTAAACATACCCAACTCCCTCAACCGTTCATCATAAGGCTTAGTTTCCAGACCCTTGATCATCTTGGGTGTCCTCCTTTGCACACCTTCCAGCTTGTCAACATCCTCCTTAAATTGTGGCACCCAGAACTGGACCCAGAACTCTAACTGTGACCTGACCAAGGCAGAATCAGGTGGTACTATTTCTTCCTTTCTCTTCTCATGAGGTGGCCAAAATATTGGAGCCTCAGCTTCAGGATCTGTCCTTCCAGTGAGCAGTCAGGGCTGATTTCCTTCAGAATGGATAGGTTTGATCTTCTTGCAGCCCATGGGACTCTCAAGAGTCTCCTCCAGCACCAGAATTCAAAAGCATCAATTCTTCATCAATTCATCAAACAAGGAGAAGGGGATGACAGAGGACATTTGTACGGAGTATTCCCCATGTATCCGTATCCACCTCATGAGAAGAGAAGACTCCCTGGAAAAGACCCTGATGCTGGGAAAGATGGAGGGCACAAGGAGAAGGGGACAACAGAGGACGAGATGGTGGAACAGTGTTCTCGAAGCTACCAACATGAGTCTGACCAAACTGCGGGAGGCAGTGGAAGACAGGAGTGCCTGGCATGCTCTGGTCCATGGGGTCATGAAGAGTCGGACATGACTAAACGACTAAACAAAAACCACATTTCCTCCCTTGATCTGATGCAGCCTAGAAAAGAATTACTGGTTTTTGCTGCTGCATCACACTGTTGACTGGGGTTAAGCTTGTGGTGTTGTGTCTTGTTCATTATTAGGCAATTTTTGCTAACTATTAAAAAAATAAAAAGAAAGACTATGCACTGCATGAAGGACTTTCTTTTCTCTGCCCTGAACCTTCCAGTGCTGAGCTTCATAGGATGCCCACAAATTGCAGTCCTATGAGAAAGGGGGAAAGCTTTCTCCATCAACTTTCCCCAGGCCATGCATGGAGTTCTCAGGATGCTCCTCACTTCCTGAGAAGCGGGTGTGGCTTGAGGGACCCAGGCTAGAAATGAATGGTGTCCATTGAGAAATTGAATGGGGGTGGGGTGGGAGAAAATCTCACACATCCTTGCAGAGAAAGGGAGATTCTGAGGGTGATTGGCTTCAGCAGACTTGGAGTGGGCATGCAGAGGGCAATTTTGGAAGCTGTATCCTGATGGTTGGGTGCTGATAAGATGGCCAAGAGCGCCTCATTTGAGAAACTTTAGGTAAACCCTGAGGTATTGATCCACCTGCCTCTTCCCCTGCCCTGCTCCTCACCCCTAAACTATGCGAGCGAGAGAGCAATCTGCTTCTCAACCACCCACATCCATCTCATCAGCAGATTTTTCCCTCCGTTCCTTCTCCGGTGTGCCAATCTGAAAAAGATGAGATTTCTGCAATGCGTCACCCATTGTTAGGATCCTCTGCTTTGCCCCTGGGGACCTTACAGGTTACCAAATCTTGTGCTTCTTGGCAAAACCCTCCAGGGATATCGTATATCTCTGTCAAAGCAGAGCCAAAGCAGCGGAACATCTTTATGCTAAGCGTGGGTGTTGTAAGAGGAGACAGAGAGATGGAGAGAGATGCTGGAGGGGTAAATGGCTACCAGGAAGATTTGGAGCATCACGTGGCAGAGAAGAGTCTCAAACAAAGTTGTGCTCTCCCGCTCCTGTCTCAGCGATGTCGACACTGGTTTGGTCACGTCCACAGAATAGAAGAGGGCAGGATCCCCAAGGATGTGCTTTACGGGGAACTGGTTTCCGGCACCAGGCCTGTTGGCAGACCAAATCTGCAATCCAAAGATGTCTGCAAACCTGACATGAAGGCATACCTGACAATTGGCCCAGAAAAAAGGGTGCCGTGATCTCTTGGACTGTGCTCTCGCTCCCCGGAAAGTGGTCCCCCCCCCGGGTGAGATCATGGCACAGGTCATGTGACTCACCTGGGAGCACATCCCAGAAGATGTGTGTCCCAGTTTTCTCTCTGAAAAAGTTGGATGGTATATGAACGCCGGCAACATCAGCCCTGCCATATGGGAATTCCCTTGCAGTGCCTGGAGATGGCCAGTCAGTGACCAGAGGAGGAATGACCGCTGGGAGGAGCACAGAGAGAAGAAACACCATGGTTCATCTGCAGCAGCCCAACCGGACGCCTGCCTCTGCCCCAGCTGCAACAAAACATGTCTCTCCTGTATCGATCTCTACAGCCAAAGCAGGCGCTGTAACTTCTCCAACGGTTTGACTTAACCCCCGAAGGTGCAGTGCTCAGTTGTCTCCTGAGACGGATGGATGCCAACATTTAAATGGCTATCAGACTTTGGAAAGCTAGCATCGCTGGTTCATGTTAATCACATTTCTTGACTTACATAGTTTTAACTGGCTTTTGAATAAATGTGTGATTAACTGATCTGAAGTTTATGGCGTTATCACTTAGTGGGTAGTGCAGACCACTGTTCTGACTCTTTATAGGACACGGGGAACAGGAGACGAGTTTATGGAACCAAGGGCTGGTGGTGGTCCAAAACGATTTGGGCACCACTGACCTAAACTGATCCAGTATAGATGGAGTTGGACTTGGAACCCAATAATACACAGAGTGCACCATTTTGACTATTCCTAAGATCACACACTTTGAAGCTCCATCATGCTTTAGAGCAGTGTTTCTCAACCCTGTGCCTCCAGATGTTTTTGGCCTACAACTCCCATCATCCCTGACCACTGGTCTTGCTAGCGAGGGATGATGGGAGTTGTAGGCCAAAAACATCTGGAGGCACAGGGTTGAGAAACACTGCTTTAGAGGATTACTCCCTGAATCTCTTCCAGCTCCTTTATCTGGCAGGAGCATGAAAGTTTTGCTTAGTCCTGTAACTAAGGGCAGCTGCTGCTTTTCAGCTCTTTGATGCTGGCACCACATAAGTCCCAAGTTGTCAGGTGTTCAGCTGGTTTCTCCCTGCTTCCAAGGCTTCCTGCTGCCCCCTCTCCTCCCCTCTCCTCCCTTGTTCCTTCCTCCACTTTTTCTCAGGAGCGCAGGAGTGCAGAATGTCAGAGGGCCTGCAGAGATGAGCAGAAATAAAAATGCCAGCGAGGCAGAACTCCTTGGTCACGACAGGATCTCGCATCATGGATCTCCTGGTTGGCCACCCCCCCTCTGAAGAGACAGCAGCCGGGGGGCCACCTTGCTGTGAGGCATCGCTGCACTGCCCTTTTCAGCAGATGCAATCCCTGATCATTTGTAATGAGCTCCCATGCCTCTGCACAGTGCAATGGAAGGTGGGAGGGTCTTAGGTCACATGCCCTGCGTTGTCTTTCTTTTTATTTATTATTTCATTATTTGCACTTAAATCCTGTCATTTTTCTCCAAGGAGCTCAAGGCACATGGTTCTCCCCCTTCTCAGTTAACCCCCACAACAACCCTGTGAGGTAGACTAGGCTGAGAGGCTGTGACCAGCCCAGGGTCACACCCAGTGAGCTTCATGGCTGAGCGGGGACTTGAACACTGTTCTTCCGGGTCCTGGTCCAACACTAACCACTACACAAACCCCTGGGTCTCTCCCTGCACAGTGGCATAGCAAGGGTGGGGCGTTGGGGGTGGATCGCCCTGGGTTCCACCCTGGAGGGGGGGTGACATTCGGTGCCACCCCCCTGCGACTCCCAAGCCGCCGCCAGGCACCCCTTCCGCGCAAGCAGCCGCCACACAGAAGGGGTGCCGGGCGGCAGCTTGGGAGTCCGGAAGGACTGCGCAAGTGTGACATCCAGCATGGACTGCGCATGTCCGCACATGCGCAGTCCGTCCGGGCTGCCAGGCCGGGCACGAGCAGCCCCGTTTCTCTTGGCTGTGTCTGCTGCTCATCTCCTCCCACCTCCATATATATATGGGGTCACCTCATCATTCAAGGTCCCACCACAGAAACAGCTTCTGTTTGGGTGAAGCAAGATATCGTGAATTTTCAAGCAAAGGACCAGGTCTGATAACATTTTTTGGGAAGAGCCCAGAACGTGGCCTTTGAGATGCGAAGCTGCAACGGGCTGCGTAAAGTTGCAGCTGGTCGCAAGGCCAAGATGTGAGCCATTTGGTAGCTCAGGTTTGGCAAAGCCCATCGTAATTTTTAGCAAAGCTATGGTTTTGTGTTCTCGGGTCCTGCCAGATTTAGCTGAATTAGCTGGCAGAAGAGCAAAGCTATCTTGCAAAACATTTAAATGGCCATAAGAAAATTATTGCTATTATTATCATTATTTTGCTAATGTAGGTTTTAGAAGGTGCAACTGAAGGAAAACCAGGAGATAAGTTGGCAAAGCAGGAGGGAGGACAAAGATCTTGAAAAAGCATTAGAAAAGCCCTGCTGGATCAGGCCCATGGCCCATCTAGTCCAGCCTCCTGTTCTCACAGTGGCCGACAAATAGAAACCCACAAGCAGGACTGGAGCTCTAGAGCTCGAGAATCTGGCATTAAGAAGCTTTGAAAACAACATCTTGGTCAAAATGGGGCAGGGAATGTGGCCCCCAGCCTCACAAAATGGCAGAAATCAGTGATTTCCCCAGATCCGAATTCAATAGTCAAGCGGCAACGGGTTGCCCTCTCACCTGTAAACTCAGCCATTTTGTTCCCAAACTCCCAAAAACATTTTGGTTTTCTTTTTTCTTTTCCATCATCCACACAGTAGCTGTGCAACAAACTTACCAAACCAGTCCGGGTCCCACCCTGCCCCGCTCAGCCCAGGGTGGAGCTGCATTTGGGATCAGCTAGATTCCTGCAGCGCTCCGTGGCTTACCTCCCAGGGACAGATTTAATAATCCGTTGACTTCAGACTCAATGCACTGTGTTGTAAATAAATCTTTCATCCTCTCGAGGTGTGGCAGACGGTTCGGCAGAGCTCCCAACCTCACAGCGAAGGCTCCTTTCCTCACCCCGGAGCTTTGTGGGCTGGGAGGGCGTTTTCCATCCTTCGGGCTCGATTAAGGAGAGCTCGTACCTGCACAACCGCTCACGGTCCTCCAGGGCACCCCCCCCCCCGCTGCCACAACACCCAAGAGCCACACCATTCCTCCTATCCGCAGTATTCCTTACAGATGCACTGTGTGCGGTAATAGCGCCACCTGCTGACTGTGGACGGAATAGCAACACAATGCACTTCAATACAGTTCACCGTTGCTCACTTCACTCAAGGCGAGGAATGATGGCCATGCCCCCACGACGGGCTCACCTGCCTCTCTCTCTTTCCAAGAACTAAGAAGTAACCAAACAAACCCCTGTGTTGCACAAAGTACATCAGCAGGGAATACAGGCAACATGATGCCCATGTACATATGCAATAAACAATCTTTATAGAATTACTTGAAATCATAACAAATGCAAAATTAAATCTTATTATATGAGCGCTGTTCCATAGCATTTGATATTTTCATTCATATATAGTCAATCATAACAAGATGGGTTTATGAAGCTATTCTATATCTTCCCACCACGCTGATGAAGAATTCTACGAAGCAGCAGTCAATATCCGGAATCTCTGTTCGATGTTGGACATTATATTTGCTGAGCACACAAAGCTTCACAGCTGGTCTTTCATCGTCTCTCTTCATTTAAAGACTTTTAGAGACTTTGAGACTAAAGATTTCATTTTGCATTTGTTATGATTTGAAGGAATTCTATAAAGATTGTTTATTGCTTATGTACATGGTCATTGTGTTGCTGAAGAACTGAGAAGAGACAATAAAAACAGAGGGGACACGTAGGTCTGTTTTCTGAATTTTGTTTATTCCTCCTGGGCTTAGACACAGCTCTGGGGATTGACATCAAACGCTCCTCAGCATCTCTGCAGGACTCTGGCTACCTCTGTGGCATGGAGCAGTCAGAGGGCTGGGTGGGTGCAAATGGGGGGGGGCAAGTTGCATGCATGTTTTAAGGCAAGGGGAAGGAGGAAGGAGGGCTTGCGGGCTGCTTACACCAGCGACGCCAAGACCCTCCAGCCGAGAAAATGACAAGGAACTGAAGGTTGGAAAGACCATCGCGGGCACACCATGAGGAAGCTATCTGAGCTGATGGATGCAAGGGTGAAAATATGGCCAGCAGAGGGGGACACAAAGAGACAGTTTAGGAAGCAGAATTGTACTCAATCCTGTCCTCTTGCAGAACAAGCTTCCCATTGGAAGCTGCCTTCTACTGAGTCAGGTCGTTCATCCAGCTAGCTCAGTATTGGCTACCCTGACTGGGAAAGACTCTTCTGTGTTTCAGGAAGGAATCGTTCCCAGCCCTTCCTCGACATTAGCAGGAATGGACCCAGGGTGCCGCAGAGCATTGTGGGGCAGCGCTGTCTGTGCTCGCTGTGACTTGAAGGGGTGTGGGCGGATGGTAGCCCAGGTCCAGGTGGACTGAGTAAGGCAGGTAGGGCTAATGCTTTAGCAGGGCTGTGGCGAGCCCCAAGCCTACAGTCACTGGCTTTGCTGCGGCTTTGCTTGGGACTTGAGGGGGAGATGCCAAATGTTGCCCCCTTCAAGATGGCACCTTGGCTGCTCCCTGGGCTCGCTCACGCTGGCAGGAAGGGAGCAGCTCTGCGGTAAGGCACTGTCTGCGCCCTGAAGGCACCTGACAATGAGTGCCCCCTCCCGCCGGGGAGGATTCACAACAGAAGAGCCCGTCCGAGCGCCGCAGACTCTCCAACTCTCCTCCCTGGACACTCAGGCTGGCGCCCTTGAGACCATGGCGCCCTGGTGCACCACGCCACTTGCGCCACTGGGTAGAGACGGGCCTGAATGGTCCTTCTGCATGCAAGGCACCACTGAACTGTGGGCTTTCCGAAGAACGGTAGAAGCGACCTGCTGGGTCAGGCCAATGGCCCACCTACTCTGGCGTCCTGTTCTTGCAGTGGCAGACCAGGTGCCCCCAAGGGAAACCCGCACACAGGATCCTGCCTTCTCCTCCTCCCTGAATTTGTCCGATCCTCTTCTAAAGCCATCCAGGTTGGTGGCCACCTCATGGAGGTGAGGGCCATCAGAGGCTGCTAACTTCTGAATCCCAGTTGCAGGAGGGGAGAGGGCTACTCTTGTGCCCGGGTCCTGTTTTCAGATTTCCCATTTGGGCATCTGGTCGGCTGCAGGGAGAGCAGGAAGCTGGACAAGAAGGGCTACTGGCAGGCAGTTCTCATGTTCTTTGTGAGTTCCATAGTTTAGCTCCGTGCTGCAGGGAGAAGCACTTTCTTCTGTCTGCCCCGAATCTTCCGATGTTCAGCTTCATGGGGTGTCCAGGAGCTCTCGCTCATTTTATTCAGCTCACCTTAAAAAGGAAATTGTTGGAGTTGGAAAACGTTCAGTCAGAAAAGGGCCAGCGAAACGATCAAGGGGGTGGAGTGACTCCCCTGGGTTGTGGCATTTGGGACTAATTCGTTTAGAGAGAAGGTGAGTAAGGGGTGAAATGATAGAGGTTCATGAAATGATGGAGAAAGTGGATTAAGAAAAGTGTCTCTCCCTCTCTCTTATGTTCAGTGGAGCTTGTGCAGAAGAGTTTTGGGTGTGTTTGTGACTCCAGATCTAAGGACCGTGTGTGTGCTAACACAAATCCATAGGTAGTAGGTTTCATTTTCAAAAGTCTTATGAATAGCAATGCCATCCAATGGCTTTCCTTTACAGGCTCAGTGCATTTTACGTAAGGATTCCAGTGTTACGTTTCCTCCCACCCATGTAAGGGAAAGCTGCAGCCGTGTGACAGCATCAGATGCTCCCAAACTGTTGGTTGGGATTAATTCCTCATCCACTAAGAGAGGCAAGGCAGATGTGGTCCCCGCCTGAAACTCTCCCCTTTTACAAACTGGAGAGTTCGTATTAATTGGTAGGTTATCCATCCCATGAGATTCTGGCATAACCATCAGAAGAAACGCAAGAGGGCGAGTCTTCATTCAGCTCACGGTTCACTTATGGAACTCACTGCTGCAGGATACCATGGGCTTTACAAAAGGGTCGGATGACTCCACGGGCTCTGTAGATGTCGCAGTACATGGCTGTGTACAAAGAGGCAGTCTGTCAAAGTGCCAAAATTGGAAGAACAAAAACAAAAGGGAAGATTCTGTCTAAATTCGTAGGCAATTGCCTTAAACCAAGTCAGGCTATTTAGCCCACCTTCAAAGTGCCAGCTGGTCCCATAAGGACTTAAGAAGAGCCTGCTGGATCTGATCATTGGCTGATCCTGTTCTCACAGCGGCCAACCAGATGCCTCAATGCATTGTCCCTGCAGCTAGTAGCCCTTGGCAAGCCCATGAACTTGTCCATTCCTCTAGTACAGGCACGTCCAACTTCCAATAGACTGCGATCTACTCACACTATACCCATTGGATTGACCAAAGTTGCTGAGCTTTTTTTTGGAGAGCCTTCACCAAAGTTCTTGAGCTTTCTTTAGGGGAGGGTTGACCACAACTGTTGAGCTTTGTTTTCCTTTTCCTTTTTGGGTTGATGGATCTGGATCACGCAATCGGCCAGGATCAACCATGGACGCCCCGCAATCGACCGGTAGATTGCAACCGACCTGTTGGACATGCCTGCTCTAGTATAGCCACATGGGCTGGTGGCGATCTCTGCCTCCTGTGGGAGGGAGTTCCACAGTTTAACTCTGCGCTGTGTGAAGAAGTCCTTTCTGGCCTGAATCTCCCAACCTGCATCTTCATGGGACGTCCAGACGGCCAAAGCAGAGAGTCCATTTGGGAAAAGAGCCGTTCTATGCCAGTGAAGACACTCATAACCGAGCCCTGCCAAAATCTGGGATTAGGAGGAAGGCGTCCAAGAGAAATGAGGCAGCCTGGAGGTTTAGAGGCTCTTTTTTCTTGATGCCACTCGAAGGTGAGAGCCGGCGCTGGTCTGGGACGCCGAAGGTGGACCGCGGCTGAGAGTGCAGGGTCCCGAAAAGTGCAGGGGGTCCCGAGCAGAGACTTCCGGGGATCGCCAGGAGAAGCGTGGCTCTGGGAGCTGAGGGCTGTGCCCAGCGCAGGAGGAGGAGGGGGAAGAGAGCTTGGGAACCCCTCCAACGTCCCCCGTGAAACCTGTCCGTTAATTTATACCGAGGATTTGTACAAAAATAAAGGATTCTGCTGATAAGATTTAGAACAAATATTAAATAAATATTATTATTTTTTTTAATGGCGTGTTCGTGGCCTAGTTCATAGCTCGTCCCTGGGGTTGATGCCAGCTTCGCTGGGTCCGAGGGGCTCCTGGTTCAAGGCCGCAATGACTTCGTCTGCTTTGATCCGCTCCTGGAGGGAAGGAGGGAGGGAGAGAAGAGGGAGTCAGGAGGGCTAGGGAGGGTGGAGGCTGGATTAGGAAGGAGGGTCCACCACGTTCCAAGGGATTCTGTGGCTGGGTGATGTGGTGGTGAACAAGGGGGTCTCTCAGTCCGAAGGATGGGGGGGGCAATCGTAGAATCACAGAATCACAGAACTGCAGTGTTTGAAGGGACCCTGAGGCTCAGCTAGTCCATCCTTCTGGAATGCAGGAATTGCATGATGATGATGATGATGATAATAATAATAATAATAAATAATAATAATAATAATAATAATAATAATAATAATGTTATAGCAGGGATAGTGAATAGTTAGGGAGGTCTGCTTAAATTAGTAAAGGTAAAGGCACCCCTGACCATTAGGTCCAGTCGCAGACGACTCTGGTGTTGCGGCACTCATCTCACTTTATTGGCCGAGGGAGCCGGCGTACAGCTTCCAGGTCATGTGGCCAGCAGGACTAAGCCGCTTCTGGCGAACCAGAGCAGCGCACGGAAACGCCGTTTACCTTCCCGCCGGAGCAGTACCTATTTATCTACTTGCACTTGACGTGCTTTCGAACTGCTAGGTTGGCAGGAGCAGGGACCAAGCAACGGGAGCTCACCCCATCGCGGGGATTCGAACCGCTGACCTTCTGATCGGCAAGCCCTAGGCTCTGTGGTTTAACCCACAGCACCACCCGCGTGGGTTAAATTAAAAGTGCTTTATTGGGTTCCATTGTAGCTTTGGCAATAAGTCTGCTGTTCACGTAGCGTTGCCATTTTCAACCACAGACTAAGCTCAGAACTCTTCTGCTCAGCTTGCTGAAGAGCTCTGTGTGACTCAAAAGCTGGAATGTGCTTTCATCAAGTTGTGTGTTGGTCCACAACTCCCTATTGCATTCTCTTTCAAAAGAAAGCTATAGTGAAGTACATTTCGGGAGATGTGTCCCGGGTTAATTCTACAACCAGACCACCAGGTGTCAGCAGTACCCTAATCTAAGTGAATTTCGTTGGACTGGTCATGTTGTGCGGATGCCTGATTATCGTCTTCTAAAGCAACTACTCTATTCCGAACTTAAAAATGGAAAGCGTAACGCTGGCGGTCAACAAAAGAGGTTTGAAGACTCTCTCAAGGCAAATCTTTAAAAATGCAGTATAAGCACCAACAACTGGGAAACACTGGCCTGTGAGTGCTCTAATTGGAAAACAGCCTTTACCAAAGGTGTCATGGGCTTTGAAGACTCTCGAACTCAGAACCCAAGGGAGAAACGTGCTAAGAGGAAGACACACTTGGCAAATTCACACCGTGATCAACTCCCGCCCGGAAACCTATGTTCTCAATGTGGAAGGATGTGTGGATCCAGAATTGGCCTCCACAGTCACTTACGGACTCATTGTTTAGGGAAGTTTTTAACGTGTGACATTTTAATGTATTTTTAATCTTTGTTGGAAGCCGCCCAGAGTGGCTGGGGAAACCCAGCCAGATGGGCAGGGTACAAATAAATTAATAATAAAAAAATAAAAAAACTGTGTTTATGGAAGACAATCTTACTCAGCTATGAGGGATCACCAAAGATGAAGAATCTAAGTGATGCCCTATCAAATACTAGCTGGGTTTTACTGAAGTAACAAACTTGGTTTCTGTTATGTCATGGATCAGTTTTGAAAAGAAGGTTTGCAGATCAAAACTGGCAGCGGAATATTGTGTGTGCAACACTGATTCATTGATTTCATAAAATAGGCACACATCTTGATTGTAAGGGGGAAAGGATAAAAAGAAAACCAAGAAAAATATTGGCTTGGGATGAAGAAGAAGAAGAAGAGTTTGGATTTGATATCCCGCTTTATCACTACCCGAAGGAGTCTCAAAGCGGCTAACATTCTCCTTTCCCTTCCTCCCCCACAACAAACACTCTGTGAGGTGAGTGGGGCTGAGAGACTTCAGAGAAGTGTGACTAGCCCAAGGTCACCCAGCAGCTGCATGTGGAGGAGCGGGGAAGCGAACCCGGTTCACCAGATTACAAGTCTACCACTCTTAACCACTACACCACACTGGCTCTCAATATGAACTAGTCGAAGATCTTTCTACTAATTCCCTTTGGCTATAACAGGAGAGGCATTGTAACTAAGCCAGGGCAATATCTTTGCACCAGATTTGTGCCTATTAAGAAAAAGAGGAAAAAGAAGATAGTAAAATAAATTACTGGTATATGAGCATCAGCGTGGGTCTGACAGCTGTCTCCTTTCCACCCGGATTCATTGGATGGCCTTTCTCATCAAGTGAGAGAGCTCCTGCGGGCTCTCTTCTCCCATGTAAACGTGATAACGAAAAACTCACCAGTTCCCGGTAGAGAGGGTTGAGGGTGAACCACAAGGCAACCGCACACCGCTGGCCTTTGGTCACAGCCTTCACTCCATGAGGATTCTCCCCACCAGATGAAAAGCTGATCATGCGCCCACATTTGGGTTTGATTGAGGCCTGGGAAGCAGAGAAAGGGCAGGAAATGTTAGAGCAGGGGCCAGCAACCTCCAGCCCATAGGCCGGATCCAGCCCACGGAGACCGTTTTACCGGCCCACGAGCCGCCCTTGAACCGAGCCGCCTGTTCAGCAAGTCCCCTGCGCGCTGCACTAAACCGGTGCAGTGCGGCTCAGGGACTTGTCGAGCGGCGCCGAAAATTTTTATCTGTGTTGTTTTAAATGAGACCGTCTTGGCTGTGAGCCCCGGATGACCCGCACCCTGCCTTGCCGGCCCTTTCCCATCTGGCCTGGGAGAGTGGAGTGCGGACTGACTCCAGCTACAAAGCTGAGGCTGTTGAACAGATTCTTGGGCTGGAGTATTGTTTGCTGGGAGGTTAAGAGAGCTTGTTGCTGTTACTGATATTATTGTTGCATCCTTAGTTTTAGATCTTATGATTTACGAGGAAATTGTTTCCATTTAGTTGTGTACGTTTTGATGTGTTTTATTAATTGTTTATGACTTCTGCTATGTTTGTAATTATGTAAATCTTGCCATGTTGTAAGCAGCCTTGAGCATAGTTTCAACTATGGGAAGGCGGCGTACAAATAAAATGATGATGGTGGTGATGCTCACCGTCACAGTCTTGGCATCCATCTCGGTGAAGATAAATTCGCCCCCTTCGAAATCGCTGTTCATGTACAGGAGGGCGCTAGCAGGAGAGAGAGAAAGCAGGAAGGTTAGACTCAGTGGAGGGAACCTGGTCCCAACACTGACCTTCTCTGAACAAAGTCCCTTTCATAGCGCCGGACGTGGAATTTCTGTTTGTCTCATTATCAGGGTGGCCCCCGTCATGCATGGAAAAGGGTGGTCTAACCACAAAACTGGTAAGAAACGGTTCAGGAGGAACACTGACTATTAAAGTAAAAAACATCTCCAGAGAAGGCACAAGGAGGGTTCTGCATGTACAGTAAAAATTTGCTGACTAAAGCAACATTTCAAGGACTTGGTTGGATTAAGATATTGGTGTTGGTGCTGACCTTGAAAGCCCTAAATGGCCTTGGCCCAGTAGACCTGAAGGAGCATCTCCACCCCCATCGATCTACCTGGACACTGAGGTCCAGATCCGAGGACCTTCTGGCGGTTCCCTCCCTGCGAGAAGCCAAGTTCCAGGGAACCAGGCAGAGGGCCTTCTCGGTGGTGGTGCCCGCCCTGTGGAACGGCCTCCCATCAGGTGTCAAGGAAAGAAACAACTATCTGACTTTTAGAAGACACCTGAAGGCAGCCCTGCTTAGGGAAGTTTTTAACGACTGATGTTTTAATGTATTTTTAATCTTTTGTTGGAAGCTGCCCGGAGTGGCTGGGGAAACCCGGCCAGATGGGCGGGGTATAAATAATAATAATAATAATAATAATAATAATAATAATAATAATAATAATAATAAAGCGATGGGGTGGCAGGAAGTGGTTGGGGAGCGCATGAACGGCTTAGACGGTGTATATTTTTTTCCTATACAGAGAATTTCCAATGGAAATTACAGGTGCCCACATGGAAGACACAGGAAACACCGATGATAGAGGAGTGGCAGTCAAAGATGGTGGAATATGCAGAACTTGCGAAACTGACCAGCAGGGTAAGAAACCAGGACGAAGCGAAATTCCAAAGAGAGTGGAGTAAATTTGTGGAGTACTTAAGAGTGAACCGGAGTAGTTTGAAAACACTAGCGGGACTGGAATAACCCTATGACATTGATAGGAGGGGAAACAATGGGACTGCAGTGGAAAGATTGGACTAGAAAACCGGCTGGAGGGAAGGAGGGAAGTCAAAGCTCGGCAGAGCAAAATGTAAATAAGATGAAGGACTATATTGTTTGGTTAAATAGTTTCTTTTTCTGTAATTTGAAAACAATAAAAATTTATCTGCAAAAAAAAAAAAAAAAGGAAATGACAGGTGCCCAACCCTACCTGTAATCTCGGAAGGTGTAAGCGGGGGGCTCTTTCCAGCACTCATTGGCTTCCGGGTCCAGGAGGCAATTGTCAGCATGGATAGGGTGGCTGAGGTCATTCCTCCGCTCCTGATGGCCTGCAGAGGGCAGAGAAAAGGGAGGTTCAGCCTTGCTGGCAACCTCTCATTTCGTCTCGAGTCTCACTAAATAAATGGCAACAGATTTTTTCATTGTTGCTGTGCAAACTACTGGGTCATGACTGGCCATATTTTCAGCAATGTATGCATTGTTAGGGACCCAGGTAGCGCTGTGGGTTAAACCACTGAGCCTAGGGCTTGCTGATCAGAAGGTTGGTGGTTCGAATCCCTGCGACGGGGTGAGCTCCCGTTGCTCGGTCCCAGCTCCTGCCCACCTAGCAGTTCGAAAGCATGTCAAAAAGTGCAAGTAGATAAATAGGAACTGCTCTGGCAGGAAGGTAAACGGCGTTTCCGTGCGCTGCTCTGGTTCGCCAGAAGCGGCTTTGTCATGCTGGCCACATGACCCGGAAGGTGTCTGCGGACAAACGCCGGCTCCCTCGGCCTATAGAGCGAGATGAGCGCGCAACCCCAGAGTCGGACACGACTGGACCTGATGGTCAGGGGTCCCTTTACCTTTACCTTTATGCATTGTTATGCAAGCTTTCCCTTAATACATACAATTCTGCCCACCTTATTTACCTAGAGAATTGTATCACATTCTTCTGGAGAATTGCAGAGGACACAGCTGTGTTTTGCTTTACATGTTGTTTCACAAAGTACAAGGCAGATTCCCTCCAAGTTTAATTATTTCACTTGCTTAGTGAATGCTCACAGCGCTTCGTATCTCAACCGAAATCTCCAAATGGCTTACAAATCCCAGCAAACAAGAACCAACAAATTCTTGGGGGGAAGCCACATAAACATAGAGTGAGGAGGCGACCGCATCCGAGCCCAAACAATGCCACTACCACAGATAATCAAAATGGCAATTCTGCATTTAAAGTAACGTAATTCAATCGACATCTCTGAACAGCAAGCAGAAGCGAGGCTTGTCAGACTGGAAAGTATTTTGAGGCAGGCCTTACCTGACAGAGCCGTCCGGCACACCAGGTGTGTGTAGGAGAAATAGAGGGTGGAATTGAGCCTGAAGTACGACTCCACGATCTTGCGGGCTTTCTCGCTGACATCGTAGAAGAGGCGGGCGCTCCCCAGGGGAACTCTCCCCTCGTAGCCGAACTGCGGGCAAAGCAGAGTGCAATTGTTCCCTCAGTTCCAATAATAATAATAATAATAATATTTTTTTATTTGTACCCCGCCCATCTGGCCGGGTCTCCCCCACCACTCTGGGCGGCCTCCAACAGATATTAAAATACATCAAAATATCACAGGTTAAAAACTTCCCTAAACAGGGTTGCCTTCAGATGTCTTCTAAAAGTCTGGTAGATGTTTATCTCCTTGACATCTGATGGGAGGGCGTTCCACAGGGCGGGCGCCACTACCGAGAAGGCCCTCTGCCTGGTTCCCTGCAGCTTTGCTTCTCGCAGGGAGTGAACCGCCAGAAGGCCCTCGGCGCTGGACCTCAGTGTCCAGGCTGAACAATGGGGGTGGAGACGCTCCTTCAGGTATACTGCGCCGAGGCCGTTTAGGGCTTTCAAGGTCAGCACCAACACTTTGAATTATGCTCGGAAACATACTGGGAGCCAATGTAGTTCTCTCAGGACCGGTGTTATGTGGTCCCGGCGGCCACCCCCAGTCACCAGTCTAGCTGCCTCATTCTGGATTACTTGTAGTTTCCGGGTCACCTTCAAAGGTAGCCCCACATAGAGCGCATTGCAATAGTCCAAGCAGGAGATAACTAGAGCATGCACCACTTCCAAATTCAGCCCACCTTCAACCAAGGATGTGGAGAGCTTCTCCTCGGGGCCGTCTTAAGCATATCCGGCGCCGTGGTGCAAAGCTCCCTCCGGCGTGCGCCCCCCTTTCCCAGAGTTGTCGACCTGCAAGCAGGGCTGGAGGAGGCGGCTCCTCTGGTGGGGAAAAGGCAGAGGCTGGATGCGGCGCCTCCCGGCTCAGCTGGCCGCTTTGTGCTGTGGTGGGCGAGGGCAGCGAGCTGATGCCGGGAGGCGCCGCATCCAACCTCCACCTCTTCCCTGATGCCCTCTAGAACTTGGCGCCCCGGCGCCCCGCGCCACTAGCCTGTATGGGTAAGATGCCCCTGCTTCTCCTACATCAGAACACAAGAAGAGCCTTGCGGGATCAGGCCAAGGGCCTACCTCATCCAGCATCCTGTTCCCAACCAGGAGCCAGCCAGTTGCCCGCAAGAAACCCAAGGGAAGTTTTGAACACAAAAGCACTTTCTTCCCTCCTTGTGGTTGCCAATAACTGGGATTCAGAAGCATCGCTGCCTCCAATTGTGGAGGCAGAGCAGAGCCATCCTGGCTGGGAGCCACTGATAGCCCTCTTGTCAGACGTGGAGAATCCTCCTCTCCTTTTGGTAACTTCACATATAAGAATTAACAAGCAGTTGATATAGTTACAGGTAGGTAGCCGTGTTGGTCGGCCGTAGTCAAAACAAAATAAAAAGTAAAAAAAATTCCTTCCAAAATTCCTCATACCAACTCAGTTTGTTCTTGGTATGAGCTTTCGTGTGCATGCACACTTCTTCAGATACACTGAAACAGAAGTCACCAGACCCTTATATATAGTGAGAGGGCCTTCTGGTGGTTCCCTCCCTGCAAGAAGTGAGGTTACAGGGAACCAGGCAGAGGGCCTTCTCGGTGGTGGCACCCGTCCTGCGGAACGCTCTTCCATCAGGTGTCAAGGAAATAAGCAACTACCTGATATCTGAAGGCAGCCCTGTACAGGGAAGCTTTTAATGTTTGATGTTTTATAGTGTTTTTAATATTCTGTTGGGAGCCGCCCAGAGTGGCTGGGGAAACCCAGCCAGATGGGCGGGGTATAAATAATATATCATTATTATATTATTATTATTTCTTCACTCCTTCCCCTTGGCCATTTCGGCTGCCCTTTTCCGAACCATTTCCAACTCTGCCGTATCCTTTTCAAGGCGAGGCAACCAGAACTGCGCACAGTATTCTGAATGGGGCTGCACCATAGACCTCTGCTTCTTCGCTCCCGCCCTAAACCATATGCCACCGAGCTGGGATCAGGAGCTAAAGGAGGAATCCTGAGATCCCAGGGAAGAAGAGAGTCCAGTTGACTGCAAGTTGAGCAGCAACCCTCGTACCTTGAGAGCTTTGAGGACCGTGGCCCCCTCGAACTTCTCGTTGGGTGTGTGGGGTGACGTCTTCCCCCGGTACCCATCTCCAGCCAGCAAAATTCCCTGAAACAGAAGAAGGATATAAGGATTATTCCAATATGTTGACACAGCATTGGACTTTCCAGCTTTCCAAGCTTAAAGGATGACACCAAGGGATTCCATCCACTTGGAAGGTACCTGCAAACCCCAGAGAGATTCTGTAGGGAGCAATCAGCCTTTCCAATGGGGCACAAACTGCAGAATGTCTAGGGCAGGGGTTCCTAGAGTTGGATGTGCTGCCCCCTGGGGGCTGGAGGTATTACTGTGAATTGCATTGCATTTATACAACTGGGTTTTTTTAAAGGATATTGTGGTATGTTCCGTTATTTTATTCCTTTGTTCTACACAGCCCTGTAGTCTTTTGACACTGGGCAGTACGTCAATTTCTTCAGCAAATATTCAGAAAGCTGCTGCCACACCATTTGGCAAAGGTAGGTGGGCATTGTGTGCCAAAACACCTGCAGACCATTAGGTTAAGACAGGCTGGCTTTGCTGCAATAATCTGCAAGCCTTAAAGCCCCACGAGACTTTTAGTTATCAGTCGCAGCCAAGGCAACAAATATGCTCACTCCATGCCCCTGTTGTGGACATCAAAACAACAGAAATCATTTGCATTCCTGTGCATGCCCCCAACTTCTCTTGCACCCCGAGTCACCAGTTACTCACATTGGCGACCCGGTGCAACTCCCGACACTCGTCCTCTGTGATCACATTGTCCAGCAGCACCCTCTGGGTCCCGTTCAGCTGCTCTGAGTTGTACACAAATTTCACATCGCTGAAGAGGAGGGGACCACCTGGGGACAGACAGAGCGAGAGAGATGGAAAATCACTTTGCAAGAGGAGTTCGCTTTTGCTTCTCTCAACCATCAGATACTTCCCTCCGCCACTGCCATCGCTGCAGTATCAACGTCCCAAACGTGTAGTATGTATGTATGTATGTATGTATGTATGTATGTATGTATTTAAAGTGCCCCCAGATTCATTGAAAAAAAATCTGGTAACCTTAGGCTAAACATTCCGGACAGGAGAATGAAAACAGGAGAGGATATATTGATTAATATAATCCTTCCTAACTCGTGTTAGCAGGTTTCTTCACTTAGCAGAACAAATTCCCCCTGTACACAGCAAGAAGCTGGTTGCAGACTTGTGTGAGTCTCTTAAGAAAATAAGCAATACAATCTGGCTTGAGATATGCTCTATTATTCCTGGTAAGACCCCTTTGATCACTCCTAAAAGAATAAAGACACCACAGTCTTATTCATGAGTAACAAAAAGAAGTTCTACTCACTATCAGGCAGAGCACAGTGTGATCCCCAAAGGCAGGCTTTAGCCTTAAAGCTACAAATAGGTACAAATAGGTTTACCCCATAGGGGAGATAACCCAAAGACTGCTGACTGAGAGCCAACAGCTCAGTTCAGGTAAAGCAGGAAGCAGGCAGGACGAAAAGGAAGGTGGCTACGTAACTTGGCCTTTTACTAGGTCTGGAAAGGTCACGCCCACCTACTGGTCACATGCAAAGGAAGGATACTCCAGCCAGGTGTACCAGGAAGTTCCATTGGCTGGACCAACATCCTCCTGCATGTCCACTCTAGCAAAACAGGTAATGTTGTACTTGACTGCTCCAGAGGATTACATACCATACAAATCACAGAAGAAGAAGAGTTTGGATTTGATATCCCGCTTTATCACTATCCAAAGGAGTCTCCAAGCGGCTCACATTCTCCTTTCCCTTCCTCCCCCCAACAAACACTCTGTGAGGTGAGTGGGGCTGAGAGACTTCAGAGAAGTGGGACTAGCCCAAGGTCACCCAGCAGCTGCATGTGGAGGAGCGGAGACACGAACCTGGTTCCCCAGATTACGAGTCTACTGCTCTTAACCACTACACCACACTGGCTTGTTTTCCAGAAGGTAGGACCTCTGAACCAATGGATTCAAATGACAAGAAAGGAGATTCTGACTACACCTTAGGAAGAACTTTCTGGCAGTAAGAGCTGTTTGACAGTGGAATAGACTCCCTCGGGCGGTGGTGGACTCTCCTTCCTTGGAGGTCTGTAAACAGAGGTTGCATAACCATCTGTCGTGGATGCTTTAGCTGAGATTCCTGCATTGCAGGGGGTGGGACCAGATGACCCTTGGAGGACCCTTCCAACTCTACAATTCTATGATTCTGCTGTCCAACTCTATGATTCGATGTCCAGAAAACGGGGCAGAGAGAGGAAGGATACTTACAAAACAGAGCCTTCCCAAAAGAATTAAAAAGAAAACAACGGCAATTAGAACAGCAGCCAGCTGGTGGCTGCTAAGTCAGCATATTGGAGGAGAGGCTTTTCCCCAGGAAAAGAAAATTAATCACTTTATGCCAAAATTGTTGAGTAGAGGACCTGGAATTGCAGCCAAGATCAGAGGCAGCAACAGCAGGATGGGAATCTGGGGGAAGAGGTTCAGGGCTTTCTGTTCCCCCCTCTGACTTTTCAGAAAACAGATGGGTCCACATTGCCTGAAATGCTCAGCCTGGAATCCTTCAGGAGGGAGAGAACAGACAGACACACAGAGATGAACACACACACACACACACACAGAGAGAGAGAGAGAGAGAGAGAGAGAGAGAGAGAGAGCGCTAATGGACTTTTTGTATCCTGGCCAGTATAAACCATCTTCCGTTTTCGCTGAACTGCGTTGCCTTTTGTGCAGCGGTTGCAGATTTGGACAAAGGGCCCAGCGTGGCCTGAAATACTCATCAGTGTCGCTGTGGGTCTCTAGAACTTTCCATGAGGTCATATGGGGTCTTGGGCAAAACTCTCACAAGGGTGGGTGGGAAGAGGCAGGGCTAGATTGAGGTTTGATGAGGCCCTCAGCTCCTGAAGGTAATGGGGCCCTTTATATGTCCAGCTGTCCTTTGTCCACAACAAATGGTCGCTGTTTTTTGTGTTGAACATATGCTATATGGTCATTGATGGACCTAATAGGTATCTCAAGCCATTTGCACATGTTGCCATGCAAGCAGTCCATGAAGAATGTAGGCACCCTATATATAGAAAGGAGCAAACCAGTGATATTTGAGGGAGCAGGCTAGCAGGCGGGGCCCATGATTTACATCACAGGAGCCTACCCAACACAAAACACTGTTGCTGCATGTAGGTTTTATTTTATTAGTTTTTTTATCTTATATTTTGGAAATGTACACCCAGTGTGTGTTTTTCCCCCATTTAATTTTTTTGGGGGCCCCCAAGAGAGTGGAGCCCTAGGCTATCGATTGTTTAGCTTATACATAAATCCGGCACTGGGAAGAGGGCTTATGCCGTCTTATGGGAAGCTTTTAATGTTTGATGAATTATTGTATTTTAATATTTTGTTGCAAGCTGCCCAGAGTGGCTGGGGAAGCCCAGCCAGATGGGCGGGGTATAAATAATAAATTATTATTATTATTATTATTATTATTATTATTATTATTATTATTATGTATCGCTATGGTTCAGGGGATCAATAGAGCAGCATGGATTAGGATGCAATCTGCAAAATGCACACACACAACACACACACACACACAGGATTCTTTGCAATGCGCTTTTCCACATTCCAGAGATGCCCAGTCCTTGTAACGCCCACAGATGCAAGAGGAAAATGACAGAGGCCTTTGTACGGAGGGGCGGGGGGCCTTGAGATAGTGGGGGCTTCTCAGCGGCCAGCTCCCATGAACCTGAGAGAAGCCTCCTCGGGGTGGACGTGTAAGACAACTAAAGCATTCTGGGAAATGATATGTAACGAATTGAAGAAAATGTTTAAAATAATGTTTGTGAAAAAACCAGAGGCTTTTTTGTTAGGCATTTTAGGAACAGGGATTCCGAAAGAGCAGAAAAGACTTTTTATGTATACGATGATAGCAGCAAGAATATTTCTGGAAAGAGGATAAAGTTCCAACCAGAGAATAATGGCTAATGAAGATGGTGGACTATGCCGAAATTCCGGGATTTCCGGGCATGCGCAGTCCCTCCTGACGTGCGTCGTGACGTCACAACGCCCCGCCCCCAGGGGGTGCCTCCGCGCGGCAACGCCGCCCCAGACAGCCAAGAGGCTTCCTACGCCACTGGTTGGATGGCCATCTGTCTTGGGTGCTTTAGTTAACATTCCTGCATTGCAGGGGGTTCGATTAGATGACCCCTGGGGTCCCTTCCAACGCTACGATTCCATGATTCTGTGGTTCTTCCTCTATTCTTAACCAGGACAGCTCCACTTGGCTGGTTTTGCCACGGCTTTCAGGGCTGCAAAGGGCTCCTGAAAATCGATTCAAGCTGAGCAAAACATTCTCATCCATACAGCGCAGCGTTTCAATATAAAGGGAAGGCATTCCGTTACACTCAAAGCCACTGGAAGGAAAGCAGGCAGCTCTGCTAGTAGTAATAATAATAATAATAATAATGATAATAATAATAATAATTAATAATAATAATTTTTTATTTGTACCCCACCCATCTGGCTGGGTCTCCCCAGCCACTCTGGGCGGCCTCCAACAGATATTAAAATACATCAAAATCACAAGTTAAAAACTTCCCTAAACAGGGCTGCCTTCAGGTATTTTCTGAATGTAGGATAGTTGTTTATCACTTTAACCTCTGCTGGGAGGGCGTTCCACAGGGCGGGCGCCACTACCGAGAAGGCCCTCTGCCTGGTTCCCTGTAGCTTTGCTTCTCGCAGTGAGGGAACCGCCAGAAGGCCCTCGGCGCTGGATCTCAGTGTCCGGGCTGAACAGTGGGGGTGGAGACGCTCCTTCAGGTATACAGGACCGAGGCCGTTTAGGGCTTTCAAGGTCAGCACCAACACTTTGAATTGTACTCGGAAACGTACTGGGAGCCAATGTAGTTCTCTCAGGACCGGTGTTATGTGGTCCCGGCGGCCACTCCCAGTCACCAGTCTAGCTGCCGCATTCTGGATTAATTGTAGTTTCCGGGTCACCTTCAAAGGTAGCTCCACGTAGAGCGCATTGCAGTAGTCCAAGCGGGATATAACCAGAGCATGCACCACTCTGGCGAGACAGTCTATGGGCAAGTAGGGTCTGTGTACCAGATGGAGCTGGTAGACAGCCGCCCTGGACACAGAATTGACCTGTGCCTCCATGGACAGCTGTGAGTCCAAAATGACTCCCAGGCTGCGCACCTGGTCCTTCAGGGGCACAGTTACCCCATTCAGGACCAGGGAGTCCCCCACACCTGCCTGCCCCATCCCCCCAAAACAGTACTTCTGTCTTGTCAGGATTCAACCTCAATCTGTTAGCCGCCATCCATCCTCCAACCTAGTAGTAGAAAGAACTCAAAAGGGAGGTCAGCCGTGAGCCAAGATGGGCTTCAGCACAGCTGGTTAACCTCCAATCATTGTCCATAATAACAGGTTCTGCGTCTGGAAAGGAACCAGCCCTGTGTTTTTCTGACCGCATGCGGAATCCATGGCTGGTTATTGGGTGTTTTCCGCAGCTTGGGTGGGGTCTCCGAGTGCAATCTAGCAAATCAGCCACGCGCCACGGGAAACTCTGCGGGAGGGAAATGCACCAATTGTCCGAGAGAGAGGCCTTTGCCCTTTTCTCAGGCGCACAAAAGGGGAGCGGTTGCCTTGTCCCACCAGAAAGGTTTGATAGCAACCAAATAAAACAGAATAAAATAAATCTGCGAGAGGAGAAGACGAAAGCCAGGCGTTTGGAGACGCTCAGCCTCCTTGCATGCCGGAACGAAAAAGCAAACCAGATGGGAGGAAGATGGGACTGCCCTAAATCAGGCTCAATTTGTCTAGGCTTGCAAAATTGCAAGGAGGGGGGAATAAAGGAAGTGTGTGTGGGGGAATAAAGAGGAGGATATCTGGGCAAATAGCAACACTGTGGAACGTTTCTATCAAAACTGGCTTTGCTGTTGCAGCAGAATTTCTCTCAGAAGATATCTGAAGAAGTGTGCATGCACACGAAAGCTCATACCAAGAAAAAACTTAGTTGGTCTCTAAGGTGCTACTGGAAGGAATTTTTTTATATTTTATTTTCATAGAATCCTAGAATTCTATGATTCTAAGATTCTATAGAGTTGGAAGAGACCCCAAGGGCCATCCAGTCCAACCCCCTGCCAAGCAGGAAACACCATCAAAGCATTCCTGACAGGTGGCTGTCAAGCCTCTGCTTAAAGACCTCCAAAGAAGGAGACTCCACCACACTCCTTGGCAGCAAATTCCACTGTCGAACAGCTCTTACTGTCAGGAAGTTCTTCCTAATGTTTAGGTGGAATCTTCTTTCTTGTAGTTTGAATCCATTGCTCCGTGTCCGCTTCTCTGGAGCAGCAGAAAACAACCTTTCTCCCTCCTCTATATGACATCCTTTTATATACAGTATTTGAACATGGCTATCATATCACCCCTGAACCTTCTCTTCTCCAGGCTAAACATACCCAGCTCCCTAAGCCGTTCCTCATAAGGCATCGTTTCCAGGCCTTTGACCATTTTGGTTGCCCTCCTCTGGACACGTTCCAGCTTGTCAGTATCCTTCTTGAACTGTGGTGCCCAGAACTGGACACAGTATTCCAGGTGAGGTCTGACCAGAGCGGAATACAGTGGTACTATTACTTCCCTTGATCTAGATGCTATACTCCTATTGATGCAGCCCAGAATTGCATGGGCTTTTTTAGCTGCTGCATCACCCTGTTGACTCATTTTGTTTTGTTTTATCTCAGAAGATAGCAAGATAAGAGCAATCTTTGGGCTTCCGGCTCCCCTGGACTTTGTCTACAAAGTAACAGACGGGCTCTATCCAGTCACCACGATAAAGGGAGGTCACAAACATTCAGAGGTTTTATTCACACATTACACTAATCCAGACCTGTAAAAAACTGATCTTTTAATGCGGCGGCCAGTGTGCTAACTTGAATAAAATATTTCGGGGGTGGGGGGTAGGTAAGCCCCACCCACACAATTGATCGCATAACACAGTACACACATCCAATTTGAATGACAACACCCATCAACTTGGGGGGGGGGGTCAGACCCCTCAAATATTTTATTGGGGGGCTGAAGACCCCTCTCCCCCTAGGAGTCGGCTCCTATGGTGACAGCATCTTTGGAACTCCCTGCCTATTGACGTCAGGCAGGTGCACTTTTCAGAGCTTGCTAAAAACATGTTGGTTTTGGACAAGCTGACCCAGATATCTGGAAAGCTGGTGTGTTTTTAGTCTGTTGCAGGTTTTAAGTCTTTTGGAGCATTTTAACTGTTTTTACCAACAGTTTTACAGCTTAATTCCTTTCATAACCCGCTTTGAGGTTTCTCAACGATCGGGCGGCATATAAATTTTATGAAACAATAAAATAAACCATGGCATAGCACGGGCAGTGTGAGTTCCTAGGGAGCAGATTGCGGCTTTTTTGCTCTAGCCAAAGTTTCTGCTGTGGTCAGCAGCTGGTGGTGGACCGAATCTTACCTTCCCTGAGCTCACGGTCCAGTTTGGGCACAGTCTTCTTTCCCACTGCCTTCCCAGAGCCGTCTGCGTTGTCGCTCAGGACCCCCGAAGGAATCCTGTGGAGTAGAAGTAGCAAGGAATTATGGGTGCGCAGTAACGGCGGGAGACAATTCCCCGTGGCGCATTTGTTGAACACTGACATGCAGGGGTGGTGAAATGAGAAGGAGCTGCCGCCCCCCCCAGCACAGCACCCCCCCCCTCCTAAAGGCTCCCTTCCCCCATAGCGTTGATAATGGCAGGTTCCATCAAGATCTCATGGAGCCTACAAGATTTTGCAAGATCCTGCTGGAAGCCGCCGCTGCGCCCCCTCTTGGTGTTCTGCCACCTGAGCTGCCTGCCTGAGCCCACCCTCATGGGTGAACCTGTCAGTTTGCATTTCTTAGTGCAGAAAGTATTGATCTGATGTGTAGGGATCTTTCCTATTCTACTTAATAAAAGAGGATTCCAGAAGCTTCTCTGTGTGAGACAAGCAGATAGATGGGTCAAGATTGTTTGGGTTATATCTTCTGGGAAGCTGGTTTGAATTTTCTCTTCCAATTAAGGTCATGCTGACTACAGTGGGACCTTGGTTCTCAAATGCCTTGGTTCTCAAACACTTTGGTTCTCAAACTCCGAAAACCCGGAAGTAAGTGTTCCGGTTTTCAAACGATTTTTGGAAGCCAAACATCTGATGCAGTTGTCAGCTATTGTTTCCGAGGCGCCTGCACCAATCAGAAGCTGCGCCTTGGTTTTCGAACAATTTGGAAGTCAAATGGACTTCCGGAATGGATTAAGTTTGGTGCTTTTGTTTTTGCTATTTGTTTTGCATTTTTGTTTTTGAGGCTTTTTCGGTTAATTTGTTTTTGTGACTGTGTGGAACCCAGTTCAGCTACTGATTGATTGATTGTGTGACTGCGGAAATGGATAAAAGCCCCCTATCCAAACAATGACTATCATCAGTGCAGGTAAGAATTTATTTTTATTTTTATTATCTACAATACTGTCTTATTTATTTTATAGTACAGTACATTGATTATTGCTTTCTTTTTATGGCTCAATGGTCTCATTAGATAGTAAAATTCATGTTAAATTTCTGCTTTAGGGGTTGTTTTTAAAAGTCTGGAACGGATTAATCTGTTTTGCATTACTTTCTATAGGAAAGCGCGCCTTGGTTTTGGAATGCTTTGGTTTTGGAATGGACTTCTGGAATGGATTAAGTTTGAGAACAAAGGTACCACTGTATAAATATAGGTCAGAAGGAGCCTGGGTTTTGCTTTCCTCTCTCTGTCTCTCTTCCTTCTGCTGTGGTGTTCTGTTTCTGTATGCTATAGTGATAAAGTTTAGTGTTATTGCGAGTTAAGTTTATAAATGCTGCAACTGGATTTTGTATGGGCTGAGCCAATCCTGATTGTTTTTCCTCCATACGTAGGACACACGTAGGACAGAACCGGCCCTATTTACGTGTGGCGGTGGGACCTGTGAGGAATGGCACCAACCAGCATTACAACTTCCAGCCATGCCACAAAAAATGGCAGCCACACACAGTCATCTGTGCCGGTGGATGGCTGAAGGGAATCACAATTTGCCCTCTTCTTCCAGGCCTTGAAATACACAACCATCTCCCAGGCAAAGGGAATCTCAAGCCCCGGGCCAGCCTCCCTCCTTTCTTAACTCTTTACTGCACCACAGAACTCCTCACTTCTTCCAAAGGCTGCATTTTTATTTCATTAAATCAGAGAATTGTAGAGGTGGAAGGGATGCCAAGGACCACCTCATCCAACCCTCTGCAACGCACGGTACCACAACTTCCGTGCGAAAAGGGAATTTAAGATTTCCAGCTCCCTGAAGACTGACAAGAAATTCTCCAGGTCCCCTGTGTGTGTGTCTGTGGCTTGAATAAAAAAAGTATATAAGTACTTGTATATCTTTTTGATGTTTTTATTGAGAAATGTTTTCTGACTATCGGTCGAATAAAGGAAAGTAGTAGTAGAAAAAAGGTGGCCCATTTGTACGGAGTATTCCCCATGTATCCGTATCCACCTCATGAGAAGAGAAGACTCCCTGGAAAAGACCCTGATGTTGGGAAAGATGGAGGGCGCAAGGAGAAGGGGACGACAGAGGACGAGATGGTGGGACAGTGTTCTCGAAGCTACTAACATGAGTTTGGCCAAACTGCGAGAGGCAGTGATGGATAGGCGTGCCTGGCGTGCTCTGGTCCAGGGGGTCACAAACACGACTAAACAACTAAACAACAACAACAATCCGTGTCTAAAATGTGGCCGCCTACCTGTGCTCATCTTGCCGAGCCCCAGAGATGCTCCAGTACGTCTGAAACGAGACGGAGATTTGTTATATTAAGTGGGGGGGGGGAGAAATTCTCATATTTGACAAGCTGATTTATATCCATTCTGAACATATTGCCAGACAGCTCACAGATTGCTTCCAGACTAGCAGGTTAGCCTGAAATCCCCTTCCTTCATTTACCTGTTTAGCCAGAGCCGAGGTGATGATGTTGTTAAATTGACGCTTTCCAGCATTTTCTGTGTTGCCCTCCAATATTTTCCTGATTTTTCCAAGATTTTTGTCATTTGGTTTTTTATTTTTATTTTTTTTAAAGCTACAACTGCAGTGCAAGCCTGCTCTGTATGAGCAGCTGACATGATATTGAATTCTTAAAGTGTTACTGTGCCTTTATTGATCTGAGGGCAACCCTGTGTCGGGAAATTTCTTATGTTTAATGTTTTACAATTTTTTATGTGCTGTAAGCTGCCCAGAGTGGCTGAGGAAACCCAGCCAGATAGGTGGGGTATAAAAAATAAAATAAAATAAAATAAAATAAAATAAAATAAAATAAAATAAAATAAAATAATAATTATTATTATTATTTTCCATTTTAACAGTACAAATTCTACAAACACCCTCCATATCTCCTCAAAATCATTTCTCCTGCATATTCCCTGTCTTACCTTAATGGCACATGTTAATTTATCATTAATAGCTATATCCCACACCTCTTTAGACCATTCTTCCATTTTATATTCTGCTTGCCCCTTCTACTTCCTAGCTACAATAACGTGTGCAGCTGTCAATAAATTTGTGAGCAAGTCCTTCATAGTCTGTGAACCTTCCATCCCATCGTAAATTGATAACAATGCTACCTCTGGACTTTCAGTCAGCTTTAACCTGGTGATTTCTGTTATCTCCTTAAACACCCACAAATATATATGGGCAGACTCCACAAAAGGAAAGCATCTAATCAAAGTTGCAGGGGACCCTTTTCTGGCTGGAACTTGTGAGTTAAACTTACAGAAGGACTTTTGAAGGTCGCTGCTAGATATTACAAAGGTAAAGGGACCCCTGACCATTAGGTCCAGTCGCGGAAGACTCTGGGGTTGCGGCGCTCATCTCGCTTTATTGGCCGAGGGAGCCGGCGTACAGCTTCCAGGTCATGTGGCCAACTAAGCCTCTTCTGTTCGAACCAGAGCAGCGCACGGAAACGCTGTTTACCTTCCCGTCGGAGCGGTACCTATTTATCTACTTGCACTTTGACGTGCTTTCGAACCGCTAGGTGGGCAGGAGCAGGGACCGAACAACAGGAGCTCATCCCGTCGCGGGGATTCGAACTGCTGACCTTCTGATCGGCAAGCCCTAGGCTCTGTGGTTTAAGCACTGTGTAGTGTGTTAAGTCCTGGGCAAACACTTAATTCTGCTTCCCGCTGACCTTAGGGTAGCATTACTCCAATGGTGGTAAATCGATCCAGTTTGAAAGCAACCATAGTAAACAGGTTTCCAAAGAGGGACTACGCAAATTTCTGGAGCCCCAGTGAACCGCCAGCTCTTCCTGTTAAATGAAACCTACGTGTTCAGAGGCAATATAAACTCTGAGCGTGAGATGGTGGGGGAATTTAAGGAGGGAGTGGCTGTCTTCAGAATGCCAAGCTTGTGAGTTTGGGGAGGCGTTTGGCTGGGCATTCTCTGAAAGCAAATACTTTACCTGAAGGGCCCTGGGACTGATCCAGCAATGTTCTTTGCATAGGTGGCCTGGCAAACATTGCCAGTTGATCATTCCTTTCAGTGCGCAAAATGCCTCTGCAAGTCTAGATTTATCCCTTCCAGAACCTGGCATGGCACGAAAAGGGACTTGATCAAGGCATTTCAGGAAGCGCCATGGCTTGGTACGAATCTAAATCTTAACCTCCTGCGTCTGAAAGTTTATGCCTGGCACTTGCTTGATCTTACCGGCTCCGTGTACAAGAAACCCAGGCCAGCTGCTCCTGTCTGCAGCAGGTACGATTCCAGCTTATGTCGCCTCAGAAATGTTGCCGCTTCCTGAAATAACCAGGAGAAGGACATAAAACCATGCTGGTTGAAGAAAGAGCTCTCATAATTGATAATTGATAAGAGCATTGCTTTCAAATAAATCCACGAAGAAGCTCTTTTTTTGCTTGCAAGGTAAAAGGAAGACCTTCCCTTGAAAACAAATTCAGCATCTCCACCCCCATCGATCTACCCGGACACTGAGGTCCAGCTCCGAGGGCCTTCTGGCGGTTCCCTCCCTGCGAGAAGCCAAGCTACAGGGAACCAGGCAGAGGGCCTTCTCGGTGTTGGCGCCTGCCCTGTGGAACGCCCTCCCTTCAGATGTCAAAGAGAACAACAACTACCAGACTTTTGGAAGACATCTGAAGGCAGCCCTGTTTAGGGAGGCTTTTAATGTTTAATAGATTATTGCATTTTAATGTTCTGTTGGAAGCCGCCCAGAGTGGCTGGGGAAACCCAGCCAGATGGGTGGGGTATAAATAAATTATTATTATTATTATTATTATTATTATTATTATTATTATTATTAGAGCAACTGCGCTGATCTCAGGCACTCAGTAGCCAGCCTCTCCGTCTTCCCGTTAATCAGTTAAAGCCCAGGGGAAGATGAGTTGAGGGTAACTCCTCTCACTGGGCTTTTTCAGATCAGTAGGCATGGGAGGTTGAAGCCTCTGAAGAAATAGATCACCCTTCCAAATGACTCAATAGCCTTTACAGAGTACAAAAGAACAGGCGGGGCGTAGGAAGGGGGGCAGTGGGGCCAGGCCACCCCAGGTGTCATCATTAAGGGGGGTGACATTCAGCGCACCACGCTCCCACGACACCCAAGCCTACCCGGAGCTGTCAGGGGAGGGGGCGGAGATACACCGCCTTGCTGGTAACCTTTCCCCCTTCCCCCTTCGTTTTGACAGCTCTGGGGAGGCTTGGGAGTCATGGGCGGCCAGCATGCCATTGCCCCCCCCCCACTCCCAGGCTGCTTCTGGGGGGGGGAGCCTCCCCCGAGCTGTCAAAAGGAAGGGGGGGAGGAAGGCTGCTGGCAAAATGCCACAGCTCCCTCCCCCCCCCCAGGAAGCAACACGCCATGGGCAGCTTGCTCACCCCCCATGGGTGTCTCACCCCCTGGGACGCTCATCCCGCCTCCATGGTCCCACCCCTGGGTGCACAGCATATGCGCCGCTCCAGGTGCCCCCAAGGAGTTTGCAATATACAGTTCAAGACACGGAAAAGCATCAATGTTGGCTTGGTTTGTATACCTGCAAAGGAGATTTCTGACAACCAGTGGCCGATTCCATGCATCGGCTTCTTACCTCTCTGGGCTTGATGCTTCCCAAGTCCACAGACCCTTCCAAATTGACTTCATAGTAGCCTTCGTTGTCCAAGACATCTTCATCGTCCGGATGGAACAGGAGGTAAGACCTGGTGCACTCCAGAGCTTTGACGTAATCGCCCACTGAAAGAGTGAAGGAGAACCCTTTTGACTGGCCGGAAATTTCACTTCAACTTTGCTGCGTCCTCCTCTGAGGAGAGCTTTGGACAGGGAAATTTTCTGCTGCTACGGCAGAAGATTTAAAGGATTTAAGCAAAAACAAAAACCCATCAACCCCACTCTCTTTTATTTTTCCTGCATGTCATGTACCTCTGTAATAGGCGAATTGCAAGAAGTCGTAATGGAGGGGAAGGAAGTTGTCGATGGGGGAGAGTCTCCCGGGCCGCGTCGCCAGCTCCCTCACGCACTCGTGTTGACACACCAGGACTTGCATGTAGTGATCTGCGAAGAAAGAGCAAGGGCCAAATCTCAAACAGGAGGAAGGAAGCAAAAACAACCCCTCAGCTTCCTGCGATCTAATGAGGAATAAACAGCAACACAAGAAAAGTAACACGTTGTTTAATAAGCAATAATTCGTTAAAGGTAAAGGGCAAAGGAACCCCTGACCGTTAGGTCGAGTTGTGACTGACTCTGGGGTTGTGGCGCTCATCTTGCTTTATTGGCCGAGGGAGCCAGCGTACAGCTTCCAGGTCATGTGACCAGCATGGCTAAGCCGCTTCTGGCGAACCAGAGCAGCGCACGGAAACACCGTTTACCTTCCCGCCAGAGCGGTTCCTATTTATCTACTTGCACTTTGACGTGCTTTCGAACTGCTAGGTGGGCAGGAGCAGGGACCGAGCAGCGGGAGCTCACCCCGTCACGGGGATTCGAACTGCCGACCTTCTGATCGGCAAGCCCTAGGCTTAGTGTTTTAACCCACAGCACCACCTGCGTTACTCAACTTCAAAACCTTCTGCACTGAAGGAAATGTGGGAATGTTTTGGAACGTGGATGGAGATTTATAATTTAATATATCTCATCCTAACTTGTGCTAACAAGTTCAACTAGCAGAGTAACATTCCCTTTTAAAATACACACAGCGGAAGTTGCTTTGATTCGCTAGAATCAACTTAATCTAGTTTCCTGGTTTGTCACTATATTTCCCCTTTGTCCCTCTTCAAATAAGACACAACACAGTCTTCTATAAAAAGATATAAAATGTTTACTCACATATATCCAGCTCAAGACAAATCCCAAAGAAGGCAGGCTTATTCTTAGTAAAGATATTTACAATTGGAATCTCTCCATGTGGGAGAGAAGTCCGCTAGGCCCCAGTTGGGTGGAAGCCAACTGAGCATCCTCCTCGCAGTTCGAGTGAGAGAGTGGAATGGAATGGAATGGCCGCTGACCTGTGAGGTTCTTTGTTCATACCTTCCCAGGTGAAGCCACTCCCACATCTAGTTGCAAGAGGAAATTGCCTCAATCCATGTGACCAGGAAGTTGTGGCTGGAGGACTGAGGCAATCTCCACTGTCTGCTCTAGCATTGTTGTACTTGACTGCTCTAGTGTTTACATCCCACAAACCCCTTCTCAGGCAAATACAACATACAAAACATAAACAACTTTATTCAACCACCCAGAGTCCCAGCTTGACACGTAGATTCTGGAAACTCTCTTTTGGCAAGGGTTTTGTCAAGATGTCGGCAGTCATCTCTTTGGTGCAGCAATAAGACAGTTCCACAAGTCCATCTTGCACCATCTGGCGTATATAGTGGTACCTGACCCCAATGTGTTTGGTTCTGGCTAGGAACTTTTCACTCTGCGTCAGCTTCAGGCAACTTTGATTGTCCTCTAGCAGGCTGACAGGTTCCCTTCTCACCAGTCCAAAGTCTTTGATGAGTTCATCAAGCCAGGCAATTTCTCTGCATGCTTCTGTAGCAGCAACATATTCGGACTCTGTTGAAGACAAAGCTACACAACTCTGTTTATAGCTGCCCCACACAACAGGTCCATCCCCAAACATAAAAACATGACCACTTGTGGATTTATAGTCAGCATTATCCCCAGCCCAATCTGCATCAGTGTACCCAACCAACTTAGGGTCTCTGACAGCTGGCAACTTTAATTTACAATTTATTGTACCTTTCAGGTATCTAATCACCCTTTTCAGCCCCGCTAAATCATGCTCAGTGGGAGAATTCACTTTTCTGCTCAGAATCCCCACAGCATTAGCTAAGTCAGGTCTACATGTGGTAACCATATACAAAAGTTTACCAATTACCGACCTATATTGACTGTTATCTGGCAACAGCTTCGAATCCTGCTGATTCTTCAAGAAGTCTGTAGCCATGGGCGTTGCAACCGGGTGTGCGTCTTGCATCTGCAAATACTCAATCAGTTCATGAATCTTTTGCTTCTGGCTGAGAAGAAATGAGCCGTCTTCTTCTCTTTCCACTTGAATTCCTAGGTAGTACTTGACATCTCCAAGTTCTTTTACTTGTACCTCCTTGCTGAGGTGTTTTACTATTTGTGTATAGTCTCTATTATTTGCAGTAGCAATAATCAAGTCATCGACAAAAGCCAATATGTATGAATATTGTCCATTACTTGACTTGCTGTACAAGCACTTATCTGCGTTTCCTTGCTTGTACCCCAGTTGCACAAGCATACTGTGCAATTTCTGATTCCAGGCTCTAGCCGCTTGTTTAAGCCCATAGATTCCTTTCTGGAGTCGACATACTAGATGCGCCTCATTTGGTTTTGTGAAACCTTTAGGTTGTTTCATATATATTTCTTCTGAAATTCTCCCATGTAAAAACGCAGTACAAATGTCAACGTGCTTCACGTCCAATTGTTTAGAGGCTGCAATGCTCAAAAGCATTCGGACGGTACTATATCTTACGGTTGGTGCGAAAACTTCGTCATAATCTTCACCAAAACGTTGTGAAAAACCTTGTGCTACTAGCCTTGCTTTGTAGCGTTCCACTTCCCCTTCTGACCCCTTCTTAACCTTGAACACCCACTTGCACCCAATGGCCTTCTTACCAGGAGGGAGCTCTGTCAGGATCCACGTCTGGTTCTGATGCAGTGCATCCATCTCCTCCTGAGCGGCCTTCTTCCAGAGACTGGCTTGTGCAGATGGCATCTTCTGAATCTCTTCCCATGTGGAAGGTTCCTGTAGAGACACCGACCCTGCAAGGTAGGACAGTCGTACCGGTGGGACACCTCTGTTGGTTCTGGATGAGCGTCTGACCTCTGGTTCTGGTTCCTGAACCGCATCAGCTTCCTCACCATCCTCCAACGCTTCCATGTCCCCATCTGAGTCCTCCTCTTCGTCTCTGGAGCCGCCAGGGGTCTGGTCATCTGCGTCTTCTGGTGCGTCGCCTATAGGGGGTGCTATGACACTAGAAGGCAGATTAGTACCATGTGGGGTTTCAGAAGGAAAGTTTATGAGTTCTTGAGTCCATTCTGACTCCTTGGAGCAGCCAATAACAGTGTTCTTTGTGTCTGCTTTTGCATGTTCATCAAAATAAATTGCATGGTATGCACTCACTTTGCCTGTCTGTAAGTCCATTACTTTGTATCCTTTGCCTCCAGCAGCATATCCCACAAAGATACCTGCTTGTGCTCTGGAGTCAAGCTTGTGCCTCTGTTCCTTGGGCACGTGGTAGTAACATATACTGCCAAATACACGTATGTGCGACAGACTAGGCACTTTTCCATGCCAAAGTTCAAATGGTGTGCGCTGTGTTGCCTTTGTTGGCAACCTGTTCTGGAGATAGACAGCTGTGTAAGCAGCGTCTCCCCACATCTTCCTTGGCAGGGACGCTTCCTTTAGCATACACCTTGTCATTTCCATAATGGATCTGAACTTCCTTTCAGCTATGGAGTTCTGTTGTGGCGTGTAAGGAACTGTGGTTACATGTGTAATTCCTTCCTTTGCCATAAGGGCTTTCATCTCATGTGAGCAGTATTCTCCTCCATTGTCAGACATTAAGACACCTGGAGCTCTTTGGAACTTGTTCCTAACCATGGCAATGTAATTCTTGAACATTTCTACTGTCTCACTTTTATCTTTGATGAAATATGCCACACAATATCTCGAAAAATCATCAAGAAAAATCAAAATATACTTGTTGTGTCCAAGTGATGGAACACTGAGTGGCCCACACAAATCTGAATGCACGATATCCAGAACTTTAGTACTCCTTTGTTCTGTGCAACGTGTAAAAGAAGGTTTTACTGCCTTTTCAGTAACACAAGTTATGCATTTTATTGGAGCTTGGTTGCTGCTCCCTTTTACCTGCAAACCTGTGACAAGATCACTTCCCTGTAGACTCTTAATGATGGTGGTGTCTCTGTGTGCAAGTCTTCTGTGCCACAGCGTCAAATCTGCGTCATCCTTCTGGCTGGAGCGTGCCACTTTTGCAGACTGGTTCTCTGAAAGATTAACCTCATAAACACCATTTATTAATTTTGCTTCAATGTACACTTCACCATCTTTAGTTACACTGCACTGTCCATTCTCAAATGTGATCTTGAAACCTTTCTTGTCCAAAGTAGAGACACTGAGTAAATTGCAGCTCAGTCCTGGTACATACACAACATTGGACATTCTGGTCCTAAAAGATTCATTGTCTACATTGAATTCCAAATGCATTGAACCTTCACCTTTGGACTTTAAAACATTTCCATCTGCAACCTCAATTTCAGTCTCTTTATCATTTAATTCATTAAAACAGTCTTTTTCAAAACAATAGTGGCTGCTGGCTCCAGAATCTAATAACCACTTATTGCGTGTGTTTTCTTGGCTCTGGACAGCTAAACTCCTTTCTTGCAACAGCAAGTTGCGCTCAAATTTCCCTTTTCTTTCTCCTTTACGCTGAAAGGCTTGGGAATCTTTCTCTTTAGCTTTAGGCACTCTACAATTTCTGGCTATATGGCTGATTTTATTACAATTGTGACATGTGACCTTCTTGTGTCCATCTCTGGACTGTGCAGGCTGTTTAAGAACATAATTGCTGCCTTTATTTCTAGTGCTCCTTTCTGGGGAATCAGATCTCTTTCTGCATTCCTCTCTTAATTCACTAGTCAGTTCCTTAAAAGTTAGATTCTCTTTATGATCCATCAAACTGACAAATGCATCAAAATGTGGCCCTAATGAGGCTAACAGAAATGATACCTTTGTTACTTCATCAAAAGATTGTGGAGTAAGTTCAAGCTTTTGAATAATTTCTGTGAATTTATCAATATGCTCTGTGAATTCTTCTTTTGAATTCATTCTCAGTCTAGTTAATTTGCCCATCAATGTTCTGTAGGAGTTCTTTGTAGATTCTCCATACATGCGCTCAATATCTTTTAGGATCTGAGATGCATCATCTTTGCTATTTATTAACGATAGATGCTTATTGCGAAGTCCACTCAAAATTATGTGCTTGGCCTCGCTGTTCTGCCTTTTCCAGACTTTAATCTTGGCTAAGGCTTCATCACTTGTACCTTCAGGCTTTGATTTCTCAATCGCATCCAAAACATCCCTTGCTTCTAAATATGCTATTAAGCGCGTTTTCCAGTGCACAAAATTGTCCTCATCTAGCAGCATTAAGCCTGGCTTTGCTTCACTATAAAAACTGGCACAAGCCATCTTAAAATCCAAAATTTGGAAAAATTTCAAAATTCAAAAGATTTGTCAAAATTCAAAATTAAAATCTCAAAAATTCTCAAAATGCAAAAAGCAAAAGCCTCAAAATAAATCTTCACTGCCTTTTGGTCTTTTGTGAGCTCTGAGGGAGGGGAGGGGTAGCTTAATCCCCCTTTCTCTAGACAATAGGACAAAAGACCATGCGGTCTGACCAGGAAATGCTCTCAGAAAAATCCTACTCAGCTCAAAAATGCAATCCAACGCAATCCTTCAAAAATACACAAAATACGTAGCGCTGGGCCCATAACCCTTTGTGGGAATGTTTTGGAACGTGGATGGAGATTTATAATTTAATATATCTCATCCTAACTTGTGCTAACAAGTTCAACTAGCAGAGTAACATTCCCTTTTAAAATACACACAGCGGAAGTTGCTTTGATTCGCTAGAATCAACTTAATCTAGTTTCCTGGTTTGTCACTATATTTCCCCTTTGTCCCTCTTCAAATAAGACACAACACAGTCTTCTATAAAAAGATATAAAATGTTTACTCACATATATCCAGCTCAAGACAAATCCCAAAGAAGGCAGGCTTATTCTTAGTAAAGATATTTACAATTGGAATCTCTCCATGTGGGAGAGAAGTCCGCTAGGCCCCAGTTGGGTGGAAGCCAACTGAGCATCCTCCTCGCAGTTCGAGTGAGAGAGTGGAATGGAATGGAATGGCCGCTGACCTGTGAGGTTCTTTGTTCATACCTTCCCAGGTGAAGCCACTCCCACATCTAGTTGCAAGAGGAAATTGCCTCAATCCATGTGACCAGGAAGTTGTGGCTGGAGGACTGAGGCAATCTCCACTGTCTGCTCTAGCATTGTTGTACTTGACTGCTCTAGTGTTTACATCCCACAGGAAAAGGATTTAGGAGAAAGTACAGGGGACAGACTATATTACGGTACAGACTATAGCTAAATGCCTCCTTTCAGTCTATTTCAGCTGCTTGGGTGCATGAAAATACACTAAAATCTGGTATAGAAAGTTGGAAGGGACCCCAAGGGTCATCTAGGCCAGCCCCCCCCCCATGCAGGAATCACAGCTGAAGAATGCTTAGCAATGGCCACCCAGTCTCTCATTACAAACCTCCCATGAAAGACAGTTCACCACCTTCTCGGGAAGTCCAGTCCACCGTCCAACATCTCTAGATGACCCCCAGTGTACCTTCCAACATCCTATGATTCTCTCCTTCATTGGAGGTTTTCAAGCAAAGATTGAATGGCCATCTGGCAGGGATGCCTGAGTTGAGATTTCTGCAATGCCAGGGTTGGACTAGATGACCCTCAGGATACCCCTCCAACTCTGTAATTCTATGATTCTATGCAATGTGGGGTTTTACAGGTTTCTAGTGCAGCCTTCCCAACCTGATTACGATGGCTCTGCTCAGCCTCCTTAGTGGCAGCAATGTCCCTGAATGTCTGTTGCTGGAAACTGCAGGAGGGGAGAGCAGCTCTCGCACTCAGGTCCTGCTTGTGGGTGGCCTTTGTGGCTTCCGGCTGGCCCCGGTGAGCACAGGAGGGACCATTGGCCTGATCCTGCAGGCTCTGCTTATGTTCTCATATTTTGGATGTCCACTTGCATTTCATTCAACTGATGAAATGAAAACAAGGTTAAATATAAGTGTTAAAACTTGGGAAGGGGTGGGGAGTCCCATATGCACACCCGACTAAGTATTTGTGGTCAGCCTCAGTTGGAAGGCATCACTCATCATCTGTTAGCCTGCCCCTTATAGAGAGACCCAAGAGGTCGCTTTCTGAGACCTTTGTTCGCACAAGCAAACAGGCCCCCCCCCGGCAGAAACGGTCCGGTTTCTTTTAAGGGACAATGATATTTCCGTAACACAGAGAGGGGCCCCTCTATGCACTGTCTGCAAAAGAAATCAGGAAAAACAGGTTAGATAAAATCGCTATAAATTGTTGTGCTGATTCGGAGGTTTAATGTGAAATCAAGCTGGATTTCAGCTTGTTGTTGTCTCTCTCTTAGATCGTGGATGTTGGCAAATTGGATTTTCAGAAAGCAAAATAACATTAGAATTGGAACTGCCAGAGATGCACAAGGGAAACCGTGTTTTAATGCTCAGGAACTTGTCAAAGTATTTTTTTATATTATGTTTTTCCCCCAATGATGGCTGTACAGTCAAACCTCGGTTGTCGAATGTGATCTGTTCCGGAAGCCCGTTCGGCTTCCGAAATGTTCGACAACAGAGGCGCGGCTTCGGATTGGTTGCAGGAGCTTCCTGCACTCAAGCGGAAGTCGCATCAGACATTCGGCTTCCGAAAAACATTAAAAAACCAGAGCATTTACTTCTGGGTTTTCGTCTTTCGGGAGCCGGTACGTTCCAAAACGGAGGTGTTCGGGAGCTGAGGTTCGACTGTATGTTCTGAATTATTTTATTGATACTATTGCCTAATAGACAGACAGATGGGGCTCATCAGTCTGGGAAGGAAGCCCATCTAGGAGAAGGAAACCTCCACTGCCTTGTGGGATTTCCTTGGAAGAATAAAAGTCTCAGGAGTAAACTCTACACGAATCCTGAGCATAGTCCCTAAAGTGGTTGGATGGCGTCTTATATGTCTCCTTTGGGTAACTCCTGCAGCCAAGATGATGCCAAACATCTTACTCTGCTTTCCTTGAGAGCCAGTGTGGTGTAGTGGTTAAGAGCGGTGGACTCTTAATCTGGTGAACCGGGTTCGCTTCCCCGCTCCTCCACATGCAGCTGCTGGGTGACCTTGGGTCTTCACACTTCTTTGAAGTCTCTCAGCCCCACTCACCTCACAGAGTGTTTGTTGTTGGGGAGGAAGGGAAAGGAGAATGTGAGCCGCTTTGAGACTCCTTCGGGTAGTGATAAAGCATAGCTGTCAACTTTCGGATTTGAAAATAAGGGATTTTTTGAACTTTCGGATTTGAAAATAAGGGATGCCGCAAGGGCGGTGCAATGGCACCAAGTAGCCTCGCCACCCTGCGCTCCACAGGCTGCGCGCGAACAGGTGAGTGAAAGAGCGAGCGCATAGACGGCAGGCAGGCTGGCTGTCTGGTTGGGCGTGAGGGTCTGGCTGCACAAGGCATGCAAGCTCCGCCCCCAGTCAGTCTCAGACTCCTTATTGGCAGCCGAGCAACGCAGCTGAGGAGCCTCCCTGGCCGGCAGGGAGGGAGAGGAGCTGCTTCCTTTGAAATCCGGGAAATTTAAGGGATATCAACAATCCGGGATAGCAGCGGGAAACGGCATTGGAATAAGGGAGTTTCCCGCCAAAAAAAGGGAGGGTTGACAGCTATGGCGATAAAGCGGGATATCAAATCCAAACTCTTCTTCTCTGGACCCCATTAGCGAGACCAAGAGGGGGGCCTCGTCATCTGGGCAGCCCAGGACCTCCGCACACCCTGCCTGGGCTTGCATCCCAGGGAGATCAGTTTGGTACAGCTAACGCAGCAGTATGTCTTCACCCAAAACTTGCCAAAAACAAAATTGCCTAATACAATTTTCTTGTGGACTTTGGTTTGAAAAACAATAAACTTATGACCTTATGGGTAGGGAGGGATGATGATGCTAATGATGATCTATAATTGTTTTGTTTTCTTAAATTAAGTCCCTTCCCGTGGGTGGGGAAAGCAACTAATGATTTTTGTCAAAATGACATTTTCTTCCAGCTGCAAAACGTTACGCAGAAGAGGTTGTGAGCCACCCGCCTTCTGCAGACCATTGGCGATGGGAATCAGATGAAGTGTCGCAATCCCTTGAGCCGAAGGTCAACAACCAGCCATAATTCAAAAGGAGCTAGATAAACAGAAGGCCATGAGCAGGGCTTAAGTCACTCTCATCAAATCTCATTGATTTGCACTCAAGTTAACAGGCATCAGTTGGGATGGAGAGTTATTCCATACTTAGTCTGTCATCTCCTCCTCAATTCTGGTAGGAGGGACTTCCTGAACAGCCACAGGGAGGGTGCATTTGGAGTCTGAGCTTAAAGGTAAAGGGACCCCTGACCATTAGGTCCAGTCGCGGACGACTCTGGGGTTGCGGCGCTCATCTCGCTTTATTGGCTGAGGGAGCCGGCGTACAGCTTCCGGGTAATAATAATAATAATAATAATAATAATAATTTTTTATTTATACCCCGCCCTTCCTGATTAAAAACCAGGCTCAGGGCGGCTAACAACAAATATAAAACATTGATTAAAAACGACTTAAAAAGAAAAAGTTAAAAACAGCATCAAATACGACATAAATGAACATCACCAGGGCTAACTGGCAAAGTTACTCCCGCTAGGACCAGTAAGGAGACCAGGGAATGTAGGGTCTCAGAAAAGGTTTCTTCAAAGAAAAAGGGAAGGGAAAAAAGGAATGATGAATCAGGCTTTGAAGGCCAGGCAGAATAGCTCTGTCTTACAGGCCCTGCGGAAGGAGATCAGGTCCTGCAGGGCCCTAGTCTCGTGGGACAGAGCATTCCACCAGGTCGGAGCCATCACTGAAAAGGCCCTGGCGCTGGTGGAGGATAATCTGACTTCTTTAGGGCCC
Source organism: Darevskia mixta (assembly GCA_034641385.1). Taxonomy (NCBI): domain Eukaryota; kingdom Metazoa; phylum Chordata; class Lepidosauria; order Squamata; family Lacertidae; genus Darevskia; species Darevskia mixta. The sequence continues at coordinate 1,059,383 of JAWWNH010000021.1, forward strand.
AGGGCCCTTAAATTATTATTACTCATGGACCTTAAGGTCCTCTGCGGGACATACCAGGAGAGGCGGTCCCGTAAGTATGAGGGTCCTAGGCCGCATAGGGCTTGGTACTCCACCGGGAGCCAGTGCAGTTGGTAAAGCACTGGGTGAATATGCTCCCATGGCAAGGTCCCCGTGAGGAGCCTCGCTGCAGCATTCTGCACCTGCTGGAGTTTCTGGGACAGTTTCAAGGGCAGCCCCGCATAGAGCGAGTTACAGTAGTCAAGCCTGGAGGTGACTATCGCATGGATCACTGTGGCCAGGTCGGGGCAGAAAAGGTGACCAGCATGACTAAGCCGCTTCTGGCGAACCAGAGCAGCACACGGATACGGCGTTTACCTTCCCGCCGGAGCGGTACCTATTTATCTACTTGCACTTTGACGTGCTTTCGAACTGCTAGGTGGGCAGGAGCTGGGACCGAGCAACGGGAGCTCACCCCGTCGCAGGGATTCAAACCGCCAACCTTCTGATTGGCAAGCCCTAGGCTCTGTGGTTTAGACCACAGCATGACGTACGGTGCCCCGCCCCCTCGCCTAGGGCGCCGATAACCCTGGCACCGGTCCTGGCCACCCTCACGGCTCCTCACCGCACCCTGTCTGAGGTGTCCCTGCCTTCTCCTGACTGATTGTGCCCTTGTCTCCCTCCACCCACCCCTGAAACCCCTTTTATCCAGCTGGCACCCACAAATCCCGTTGCTCCTGCCTGCCTTCTCGATGGATCGTGGCCAGCAGGAGGCTCCGGGCTTGCCCAGCAGGTCATCACCAATTTCCACCTGAGAACACAACCATGACTAGCGCACATTAGCAAACTTGATACTGTTACACATGCCGTTTTATTATGTTTTGTGGTGTCGCTGAAATGCACAGTGAGGGGGGGAACATGGTGATGATCTAGTGAAAGTGGAATTAGGGGGAGTGGGATGAGGAGCGGGGGAGTGATCCAGAGGGACAATAAAGGAACTGAGTGGAGGCAGATCCTCTCTTTCCGGATTCTCAGCAACGCACTAATCCCTCTGCACTTTGCAATGTTTGGGGGAGCATGTGGGAAATCAGGCTTCGCACGCCCACAGACAGCTCTCCAAATCTCCCCTTGAAGAAACAGGGGAGTGGGCTGGATTTCTGCTTGAGCTGATGGCAAGGAACAGGCTGGAATGTCCTGCAATAGCCAAGCAGATGTGTTTTGGCTTTTGCTTCAAGCCTGTGTTTGGGCCTTAAATGTTTAGGCAGATACAGGGAGGCAGAGAGGGAGATCGAGTCGCAAGTCCGTTAATCGGGAAGGCCACAGACAGGGATTGCTGACCTTGGCTCAAGGACGGACAGGCTGACACACGCTCTGTCTGTAAGCCTTCCTTTTCCATCAACCAGGGAAGCAAGAAGCAAGGGAAGAGAGCACAGCCACAGCTCTTCTACCTTCAGCCTTTGACGCTACCCTTGCGGGAATTCAGCTAACAACAGCAGCAACAATTAACCTTTCAGTTGAGCAAGCTGTGTTAAGCAAATCCGGGCCCTTGTTCTTACAAAGGCTGCAGTTCGAGGAGAGGAAGAGCTGGAAGCTGGACTCTCTCTGCAGCCTGGTGGAATGGCCATCGCTGGTTGTAAAGGTAAAGGTAAAGGTACCCCTGACGATGTAAAGGTAAAGGTAAAGGGACCCCTGACCGTTAGGTCCAGTCGAGGACGACTCTGGGGTTGTGGTGCTCATCTCGCTCTATAGGCCGAGGGAGCCGGCGTTTGTCCACAGACAGTTTTCCCAGGTCATGTGGCCAGCATGACTAAGCCGCTTCTGGTGAACCAGAGCAGTGCACAGAAACGCCGTTTACCTTCCCGCTACCTATTTATCTACTTGCACTTTGACGTGCTTTCGAACTGCTAGGTGGGCAGGAGCTGGGACCGAGCAATGGGAGCTCACCCCGTCGCGGGGATTTGAACCGCCAACCTTCTGATCGGCAAGCCCTGGGCTCAGTGGTTTAGACCACAGCGCCACCCACTGGATGAGGAACAGGAAAAGGCTGGTGGAAAAGCTGGCTTCTGCTTGTCTTTGGTTACCATTTGGACACAAGACCAGGACAGCTGAAACTCCAAAAGTCTCCAAGAGAAGGGAAAGGAAAGCCTGTAGTCCCCTTACAGTTCTTTCTCTGCATGTTTTCAATTAGTATCTCTTAAAGGGTAAGAGTAATAGGCTTAAACCAAAGGAATGCAAATCTTCTACCTTCAGGGACAGAGACACCATGGGACCCACAAGAGCAACTCTCTCCTCCTGTGGTTTCCAGCAACTTGGATTTCAGAAGCATCCCTTCCTCCAACTGCGGTGGCAGAGCCGAGTCAGTAAGGCTAGTAGCCAACGATAGCCCTCTCCTCCTCCATGCTTTTGTCTATTTTAATGCCATCCAGGCTGGTGGCTGTCCCTGCCTCCTATTCCAGAATTCAGGACCACTGGACATCCACGAGTGAAATCCTGACATTACTGAACATGTGGACTGACAACATGAAAACTTGCCACCATAAAGAACTCTGGGCATGGATGTCTGCTGCAGCTAGGATTTCCATAGCTCAGCAACGGAAAACCTTTTTAAAAACCACCTACATTTGTCTTCGTCGTATAAGAACTTATGGACTTTGGCTATTGCGGGGAAAATAACACATAAACTGTCTGTTTCCAGGGCGACGAAGGATCCAGAATGCTTTTATGTCATCGGGCGAGATTTTATTTCCTATTCTTCAGACATTCGCCATCCACACCAGCTCAGGAAATGTAGAAGATTTTTTTTTTAATGCTGTCTATTATTATTATTGTCTGTATTATTGTGCAAGGAAGTTAGTTCAGTTGTGGTGCTGATCATGTCAAGGTTGTGGGTTCAATTCCCACAGGGGAATATTCCTGCATTGCAGGGAGTGTGATTAGGTGATCCTTAGGGTCACCTACAATTCTATGATTTTGATTATGGTGGTGATGATGATCCATAAATTTATATTCTTCATGTTGTACACCGCCCTAGGATCTTTGGATGAAAGGGCGGTATATAAATCAAATATCTCAAGGGCTGTCACAGGGAGGAGGGAGCATGCTTGAATGTTCCTGCCCTGTAGGGTAGGACTTGAACCCATGGCTTCGAGTTACAAGAAAGGAGATTCCGACTATACATTCAGAAGAACTTTCTGACAGGAAGAGCGGTCTGACAGTGGAGCAGACTCCCTCGAGAGATGGTGGACTCTCCTTCGCCAGAGGTTTTTAAGCAGAGGCTGGATGGCTGCAGTTCTGGCATTGCAAGGGGTCCAACCAGATGACCCTTGGGGGTCCCTTCCAGTTCTACTATTCTATTGTAGCCTGTGACTAAGAATGGAGAGGGCAGCCGAACCCCTTTGCCCAAGCCCTGAGCCCACCTTCACCCACTGGGGGTGGCACAGAGAGGTCAAGGAGGGCATCTGCAGCTGAGCTGCAAAACCAACCCAAGTGGAGATGAAGAGGATGGAGGGGGGCAAGCTGGCCCCCACCTGGGAGGAAGAGGAAGAACCCCTGCCCTGTTATCCCAGTAAGTTGGCTCGCAGTATGTTTCCGAGCACAATTCAAAGTGTTAGTGCTGACCTTTAAAGCCCTAAACAGACTCAGCCCGGACACTGAGGTCCAGCTCCGAGGGCCTTCTAGTGGTTCCCTCCCTGCGAGAAGCGAGGTTACAGGGAACCAGGCAGAGGGCCTTCTCGGTAGTGGCGCCTGCCCTGTGGAACGCCCTCCCAGCAGAGGTTAAAGTGATAAACAACTACTGGACTTTTAGAAAACAGACTCGGTCTCAAGTTTGTAGACCACAAACTTGACATGAGTCAACAGTGTGATGCAGCAGCTAAAAAAGCCAATGCAATTCTGGGCTGCATCAATAGGTGTATAGCATCTAGATCAAGGGAAGTAATAGTACCACTGTATTCCGCTCTGGTCAGACCTCACCTGGAATACTGTGTCCAGTTCTGGGCACCACAGTTCAAGAAGGATATTGACAAGCTGGAACGTGTCCAGAGGAGGGCAACCAAAATGGTCAAAGGCCTGGAAACGATGCCTTATGAGGAACGGCTTAGGGAGCTGGGTATGTTTAGCCTGGAGAAGAGAAGGTTAAGGGGTGATATGATAGCCATGTTCAAATATATAAAAGGATGTCATATAGAGGAGGGAGAAAGGTTGTTTTCTGCTGCTCCAGAGAAGCGGACACGGAGCAATGGATTCAAACTACAAGAAAGAAGATTCCACCTAAACATTAGGAAGAATTTCTTGACAGTAAGAGCTGTTCGACAGTGGAATTTGCTGCCAAGGAGTGTGGTGGAGTCTCCTTCTTTGGAGGTCTTTAAGCAGAGGCTTGACAGCCACCTGTCAGGAATGCTTTGATGGTGTTTCCTGCTTGGCAGGGGGTTGGACTGGATGGCCCTTGTGGTCTCTTCCAACTCTATGATTCTATGATTCTATATCTGAAGGAGCGTCTCCACCCCCCATCGTTCAGCCAGGACACTGAGGTCCAGCTCCGAGGGCCTTCTAGTGGTTCCCTCCCTGCGAGAAGCGAGGTTACAGGGAACCAGGCAGAGGGCCTTCTCGGTAGTGGCGCCTGCCCTGTGGAACGCCCTCCCAGCAGAGGTTAAAGTGATAAACAACTACTGGACTTTTAGAAAACATCTGAAGGCAGCCCTGTTTAGGGAAGCTTTTGATGTTTGATGGATTATTGTATTTTAATATTTTGTTGGAAGCTGCCCAGAGTGGCTGGGGGGACCCGGCCAGATGGGCAGGGTACAAATAATAATAATAATAATAATAATAATAATAATAATAATAATAATAATAATAATAAATAATAATAATTATCCTCAGTCACCAGGCTCAGCAGGAACCTGGACTGCTTCATGCCTGTGGTTTGCTCCTTTGAACGGCAGCTTCCATTTTCCATAGTAGCAGCAGCCGGAGGAGAGATAAATAAACCCCAGCCCTTCTCCTGGCCCAGCTAAACAAGCCTCCTCCAGCCAAGCGGGCCTTGAGCCCTCGCCAGTGTTTTCCCCCAACGACCAATCAAGCCATTTATGATGCTCTCCATCCTTAACCCTGCTGGGCTGGTGGCCAGGGAAGAAACTGTTTCGCTCGGCAGATTTTGGATCTTCCATCTTCGCACGCCGGGGGCGTCCTTGCACAGGACCCCGGAGCGCTTGGCAGCGGCTACCTAGGGAAGGAGAGGGCTAAGGAGGTGACCTTGGCAGGCAATGTCAGCCCTTGTGATTGGCAGGCAGCACGAGGCCCCCGGATTGGCTGGGGTGGAACCAGACCCACCACGGAAACCATGCAAGATAGGATCGAGGAAGAGATAGGAGAGGAAGATGAGATGGTGTTATGGGCAGGCAGTTGTCCTTGAACCCAGGCCCAGTGTGTGCATTCTCCAACCTACTTCTAGATTATTGCAATGCACTCTGTGTGGGGCTTCCCTTGGAAGCTGCAGTTAGAACAGAATCCCCAAAAAGGGCCAACAACTTCAATCCTTAAAAAAATGGTCAATAACTTCCGTTGGCCCTTTGGTCAGCCCTCACGACCCTTCACTTCATCAAATCTGGCCCTCTTTGAAAAAA